>VWYI01043832.1:208-34307 GCA_013399455.1 Anthoscopus minutus | reverse complement strand
ATTGTGCTATGAGTACAGTAAGGAACAGGTTTTTCAGCCAGTAAAATATTTTCTAATTTTCAAGCATGGCTGGCTGAGGTGTTTTGCTTTGTTTATGCTATAGCATATCTGCTTTGCCTTCTCAGAGTAAATTCTTACCTACTGTTATAGTCTCTTATATTATTGTGCAAACAGGGTGTGGCCCTCAACCAGAAAGGGGCCAAGACAACCTTGAAGTGTGGGTTATCTTTTTTATTTTCCTTTTTTTTTTTTTTTTACTGTTATCAAACTATTCCTAACTCTCTAATATTTGGTTCATTTTGCAAAATGTGGTCATGTGCCAAAATTAATTCTGCTGTCATTCTTCAGTGGTGTTGATGGTGTTGTCCACAATGGAAAATAGCAATTACATTTTACTCTGTACAAGTAAGCGTATGGTTGGACAGTAGGCTGGCAATGATTTACCAAAAGTCATTTAAAGAAAATAATGTGAAAATTTTGTTTTTCAGCTAGCAGAGAGAGTTATCTGGAGCTTAGCTTTTTCTTAGGAGTTATATTGTGGAAGAAACTGCTTTTCTACACACATAAATACAATGGGATCCTCTTTACCTTTTGATTGAGCAATAAGAGAAAGCAACAATCACAGCAAAGGCAATCACCATCAGTCATACATGCTTTCTGTGTGTTCATGTCTCTGAAAAAAGAAGAGCTTCAAATAATGGCTGGGAATGTATTTTGGTTTTAACCAAAAATTGTACTCCAGGCACTCTTATTTGCCACAGAAAGGCTGTACCAGGAAACCTGGGATTCAACAACCACAGATGCCAACCTCACAACTGTCCCTCTTGTCACCTTAGTTGTCACTGTAGCTGTCTTTGGTAGGTTGGGAGAGGTGGGAAGAGCAGCGACATGGGAGCAGCATGGAGAATTGTTCTCCTCCTTTGCCTTAGAAGATGACCTGGGTGAGAGCGCTTTCACCAGCGTTGTGGTGGCCAGGGCTCCGCGGAGCCTCATCTGGCTGTGGCTTTTGTCGGCATAAATTCTAACTTTGGATCTTCCCAAGGGACATGAGTAACCCTTGTATGGGGCTTGGTAAATGAACCATATGACCAGGGAGGGAATCAAATCAAGTGAAATAATCTCGGTGGCTGCTGTGTACTCCTAATAGGGATATAAACAAGAAACAGTTTGTATGAGCTGTCATGTGGAGGTGGAAATGCCTTATCTCTACATGCTAGCAATGGCTGGGGCATTTAGTGTTTAAGATGAAACAATTCCTCATGATTTACATGGTTAGAAAACTGAGCTCATTTTATTTCTTCCTCTTACTTTTGTTTTCCTTTGTATTTTGGTATTTGATTGTTTCTTTGTTGTTTTCTTTTTACGGGGAAATGTTCAGTGATTCACATCTGACTTCACATAAAGATGTTTTAAACAGCCTCCAAAATTTGTAATGTTATGGCTTCATTCAGACAGAAATGAAGCTCTTGGTGAAAAGGCCTGGGGTATTTTCATTGCAATAATGATGTGAGGATTACAGGAGGAATATACTCAGGGCTTTCAAATAGTTATCTGTATTTTTTTCCAGTTTTCCTACTGTTCCTCATCTCCTCCCTCTACCTCCTCCAGTGATGCCATTGCAATTGTAGTGAGTTATTTGTTTATAATAAAAATAGTGCAAAGAAACCCTTGATCTTTGCATTCCAAGAGTGTCAGTCCAACTTCCTGAGGTTATTTCTCAATCCTTGCAAATATTTTTCTAGGAGGCTTTTGAGCAGTTCAGTCCACTCAGGAATCTGAGGAGAGCATGACAGTGCTGTATGTATAAATCTAGGAAAACTTAAATTTGTTAAAAATGGGAAAAATATAAAGAATGTTTTCTGAGTAAGGATATGGGTGATTATGTATGTGTGTACACATATTAGGTATATTTGAATCTGTAAGATTTATTCATGGTTTTAAAGAGTTTTTATTTTTCATGTGCTCCAACATGTTAAATAAGAAATAAAGTGAGATAGCATTGACTAACAAAAAGCATTTTTTCATGCCTTGGTTTTAAAAGGCTTTGTATTATTGTTTTTGGCACATGGTAAAGCCCTGCAGTTAGACATTTTTAAATGTGATAACATATTTTTAGTAATTTTTCCAGTGTCCTAAGCATAGAATTTTGCCTTCTGACACCACCTGTCAAAAGTTAGTTCTCTGCAGGTCTTGGATGGGCTGCAATGGAGGAAAGTGAAGCTGAACTTCAAGGGATATGTGAGGAAATCCAGATCCCTCTGCTATGTGTATTGCCCATTTCCAGTTTTGCTCTTCCATTGCTTCACTATTTAAATACATTGAGTCCATTATTGCAGGAAGGATTTCCGGGACCAACTGGTCCAGTTGGAAATTCAAAGGGTGAGTGCATGTCTGCAAGGAGACAGTGTATGCTTTCTATTAGGAGGTTTTTAGCAATGTAAGGATTCTTTTTATGCCTCCCCCAATTTTATGGCCAGATGAAAAAAGAGAGGGAAAATAATTTCATAATTTTTTTCCCCGAGAAAGAAGATACATGGTTTGAAATGAAATAAATAGTTGTTTTAAGATGATTGGTTTGGCTTGGAGAGTTTCTTACATAAAATGTGCTCTTGGCCACATTTTTGAAGGAAGTATTGGCTATAAATTAATATTTCATTTTAGAAAAGTGGAAATGGAAGAGTTTGGGCTTTCAATTCATAGTTTTTCAGCTCTGAGGCCATTATCTTGGTTCAGCTCATATTTGTGAAGTTGCCCTCAACTCCAAAGAGTATTGTGGCTGGGTCTGTGCTTACTTGCCCAGCCTGAGTGAATCCGTGGCCTGCCTGTCACCCCTTATGCCGGGCAGTAGTCACCTGTCCCAGCTGGGCTACCAGTGGTGGCAGGGCTGGAGTGGAAATGGATGGGTCCTGAGTGGGTGGCCACAGCCTCTCTGTGCTGGGAGTGAGAGCTGACAAAGAAGAGAGCAGGCTGTGCTTTCTGTGGTGTAGTGTGAGTTACTTCTTATAGCTCCTGTGAATGTTTGGCTGTGTTGTTCCTTGGAGAATTGCTCCTGTGGCTCTTGGTTTTGTTCTCATCTTAATCTTTTCTGGCTCTTCTGCTGCAGGGATGAACTTCTGCTTCTCTGTCTGGGTGTGGCACTGCACTGACGCTTAGAATGCCCTTTTCCTGAATCCAAATCCTGCTTCAGGCTGGAACTTTTCTTCCTAAGATATTTAGAACTAGGTATTTCTAACTTAACACCTACGTTCTTGAAGTTTTTATTATCTTCCAGTGCAGGGTGGCCTTCTGCTGTTCAGTCTGTACTTCTTAAATATAGGAACAAATCCTCTCTTTTCCCACATAAGATTTATTTCTTTTAATTTCCACTGAAATAAAATTTTCCTTATTCCATGTTATAGATTCTACTTTTCTAGGGAGGAAGCTAGCACCATTTCTCTTACACGCAACTCTCTTATAAGGTAAGCTTGTTCATTCCTGTCAGACTGTTCTGAATTTTACATGTAAGACATGTCAGCTGGGGATAGGTAAATGCTAATTATAGAAGAGTGAATAAAAAGCTGGGATAAATTTCAGCTTCCTCTCTCATCTGTGCAAAATGATTGAGAATCACTTCACATTAAAGAGGAGAGATGTTATTTTAAAAATGTGAATTGCAGCCTTCATCTCACATGGATCACTTCCCACTGAGAGGAAGTGGCAGCAGCCGCTTTGTAATGAAGACAAGAGTTGGCTAAGGCCAAGTGTGTAATTTTTGAAAGAAAAAATAATGTTTTTACATTAGTGGTTACATTGTGCAGCAACACTGAAAGGAGTTGCAAACTCTGTGGTGTCTGCAGAGGGATGTTGTTGTATGATTGTTCTAATTTCTTGTTCTAATGTCAGAGAAAGCATACTGAAATCTGTACGATGCCTTGTCCATGATCTTTGCCTAAAAGATCTTGTGGACTCCTCTTTGATTCACGAGCTTTTAGCACTATTTATTTTAGGAATCTTCTCCTATTGGGCTGTGTTACTTGCTAATAGCCTTGTGTCAGAGAGTTGAATTCCCTGGAACTGATAAACTGCTAAACCAGAGAAAGCCTACTGCCATTACTTTGTGTACCACCAAAACTGTGTCTCTTAATACTGACTGATTTAATTTCAAATGTTAGAAAGAAAAAATTTGAAAATAATTTGAAATCTCCTTTCTTTTACTTTTGGATGCTTGTGGGTATTTTTTAGGGCTTGGTGTATTTTGTGGGGTTTTTTTCTGTTTGTTTGTTTTGTGGGTTTTTTTTTGTTTGTTTTTGGGGGTTTTTTGGGGAGGGAGTTTTGTTTGTTTGTTTGTTTTTTCCTTAGAATGCTTAGCCCAGCTCTCCTGAGATCCCAAATACTTCTGCAGTAGTGTAAGAATGACAGCTACTGAATATAGAAAGCTGGTGGCTGTGGAAATAATCTGGTTTATTTTTGCTGTGGGCTCATTATACAGGATGTTAAGGGACGTTGAGAGGCTCAGTAATTTGATTAATAATATAAGGACGAAGCAACCCAAACAGTTGAGTTGGATATATTTTTATAGTAGTATTTGGAGGATGTTCCAAGTTTATAAAGCTTGGTGAAGGAAAAGAATGCAGGTTATTTTAGATCTCAAATGATGTTATTGACAGGGGAGAAAGAAGTATTCCATGCTTTATAAAAATAACTCAGATTTAGGAAAAAATGTGTACTGAGATGAACAAAATCCATTTGGGATGAAAAAACTTGGGCCACTCTATGTATCTGAACCTTCTGCTCTGTTTTGGAATATGCATCAGTTCTGAAGAGTGATTTTGTGCCAAGGCAAGTGGAATATAGCAAATTGCCCAAAATACTCAGCTATGACACTGGAATACTGCGTGCAACTTCACAGCCAGCCTCTTCCTTGTCTAATGAGTGAGATCATGGATTGTTCAAGTTGTGTAATCCTGCTGACTTGGCAGAAATGAGCACTGTGTGAAACTTGTGTCACTTATTACATTTTTATGCATATAGAAAATTCCACTGGAAGCACTCATTTAGGTAGCTAAATGATACCAGCCTGATTTTCCTTCTTAAAATAGTAAAAGCTAATAAGAAAGGGTGATAAGTTGGATGGAATTTTAGAGTACATGTTGAAAAATGTGGAATCCATGAGTCCCTTCCCCATGAACCAACAGTTAGATGTGTTAATGTGTCTCTCCAGCTCTCTGGATGGATGTGTGGTTTCCAAATTGTTAAAAATACTCCTTGTGACAAGAGAACTCCTGATATCTAGGCATTCAAATTCTAGGATCCTTCTTCATATTCTACTTTGGGTTTGATTCCTGTGACTTTCTTAGCAAACAAACACGAGTGCTGGAACATTCACTGATTAGGCTGATTGAAAAGAAGCTGCACAAATTAGCAAAAAATGTGGTTTCAGGTTTGTAGTCAAAGGAATCGGAGTGGGAAATGCAATTTTGAACATAATCTTTTTTCAGAGGTAAAAAAAAGCAGAAGCAAAGCATACAAGTTCATTATTCAAAAAGAGCTTGTGTTCTGTATATTTATTCTTCACTAAGATTTGACTGTAAAATGCCAGTAAACCAAGTAACTTTTTAAAAACCTAACTGGTGAATAAATTTAAATAATGAAGGCATTAGAGAAGATCCTGATCCTTTAGATGACAGCTTAAAATGATAAAAAGGATCAGTCCTATGTTCTGAAAGAACTGCTCTGGTTTGGTACTGTCTTGGTGATTAGTTTATGGAAATTTCAGTATTGAAAAACAAACATTGTTTTTCAAAGGGCAGAGGTATGTTGTTCAACCCTAAAAATGTTGTTCTCAAGTTTTCGGTCTTTGTTCATTTGTTTTAACATGTGATGAGATTGCAGCATTACTTACAATGGTTACCACCCATTTTTAAAATTGAAATTTGCTTTCCAAATGTGATAGTTAACTAAGCCAAGTACTGATCTAAAATAGTTGGTTTTCACTCAGTATATTTTTGTTGCTCAAGTCTGACTTATTTATGAGTCTGCAATAAAGAATAATCACTGTATATATTCAGTTTTCTGCTTATACAGTTGATATTTACAAGAAATAAAAAAAAGCCTGTAATGTCCTCCGTGTTTCTACAACCCCAGCCATTTGTTATTGGCATCTAGGAAGATTAAGTTCTAACAATTACAGTGCTTTTAAATTTCTTGAAGCAGTGTGCACATCAGATGCTTTCTGCTTCTACAATGATGCAAAGTAGCCATATGCCTAGTTAACCATCTAATTAGGCTTTGCATCACTGAAGCAATAGAAAAGGCCCAGAGTGTTTATTGTTCAAATCTCCAACATTAATTCACCAGATTCACTTGTCAGCCTAAGAATTAAAGAGGAGCCAAAATAAGAGGCCTGCTTTAAAGCAGTCTCATTAACAATCTCTGATTTCCCTCAATATATTTTTTTTTCTTATTTTAAAATACATCATAGAAGACAAGCTTCCAGGATTCTGGCTTGAATGATGGGAGCAATGTTTACAACATGTCTTCAAAACCTGAGGTTTTCAGATTTCACTGTCATTTTGTTGGCAGTTAATAAGACAAATGCAAGTAACGAGCTGGTTGTTTTGCTTGTTGTTTAGAAACCCTTCCTGTGTGGAAATCCCACTTACAATTCTTCCATTATATTGGCTGGTTCTGTTACTACCCTTCCACTACTGGTATTCTTCAATCCTAAAGGATTGAATAATCCAGCCTGTATAATCATAAGATTATATAAAACCTTGGGTGATAAACTGTGAAAAACGGCTCCTTTTTTTCATGTTATCTGACAAAGAAATTTTCCCTGTTTAGGAGGCAAAGAGCACTACAAGTGAAAAGTAACCAGTGAAATGGAAGGTGGTGTATTTCTCCTTTAAACATGTCCCTAGTAGGCAAATAAATGAATATAGGAAAATAAATGATTTTTCTATTGTCCACTGCTTTCACTCTTTTTCCCAGTCCTTGAATTTGACCATCAAATTCCACCCCCATGCACAATCACCTCTGATGAAAAAGGAGTATTTATTTTTTTAAAATGTATAAATTAAAAAATACTAGCTATATATAGGTGGCCTCATAAAGCTTGTTTGCTTAACAGTAAGTAGTAAAACAAAAGCATTTGTGCTTGGGATATTTATGGAAATAATTTAATAATGAAGCTGGGTAGGGTCAGGGAGACTGAGGAGAAGTGTGATCCAACATCTTGGTTACAGAACTTTCTATGAGGCTCATCCAAATTTTTTCATGAACATAGATTTGAAACAGCAGTATATTAGGGGTAATTGTGTTGGAAGGAATGATCTTCATGAGCAAACATGTGGATGTCTTGTAAGGTCTTTTCTGTCTCTAACCTCCACAATCTGTGCTGCCAAAGAGAAAGATTTAAGAACAGTTTTTTAAAAGTAATTTTTACATTCAGACTGTCTTTTTTTTCAGATATTGCAAAACCCACAACACATTTTGTAGCTGGAATTTCTCCTTGCGTCTTTCACATCCTGAATCTGTTTAGTCAAAGGCTTTGGACAATGAGGGAAGTGACCAACGTTTGTTTTGGCAGCTAAAAGTACTTGCTACATCTGTCATTCATCTCTTGGAAACCCCTGAAATACAAAAAATGAAGACAATGCTTAAAAGAAATTATGTGTGAAAAAGCTATTGTCTATGCAGCATTTGCAGTAGCAACCTAGGCACGTTTTTCTTGGCTTTCTCTCTGGTTCCAAGGAAGGTTGATTCTCTCTGGTTGATGAAGGAATCAAAGCCACTGCTCTTTTCAGGCTAGAAAGCCACTAGTAAAGAAAGTGTGAAAGTCCACCCCATGACTAAGTATATTCACCTTATGTTGGAAATGTATTCCTTCTGAAGCATCCAAAACTGATCATTTCTCAGTCTTCAAGTTAATAATTATTACAGTAAATGGTAGAATAAATGCAGAATGGTCCAGCTAATAACATATTTATGTAATTAGGTATGTCTTCTGTATTATTTTGGCAGGGGACCATAGCATAAAAAATGTTAGTTTCTACATTTGCCTCCAGCATTTACGATCATGTGGAAGGTGAGGGGTAAAATCCAAAGACTTTTACAGTCCTAGAGAAATAGCAAAGAGTATAAAAGATTTCTCTGTTTATGATCAAGACACTGAAATGAGTGTCAGAAAGTCATGGGATCAGACACTCTTCATCTGGGCTTATGTTGAGGTATATTTAAATTAATTACATTAATGTCTGCTCTTGTGTGCAATTCATTCTTTTTATAGGTCTCTCACTCGAATAATTTCCATTTTTGAGTGTAAATCTGTTGTTTGTTGGACACTGGAGCTCTAAATGGCAGAATGAGTTATCAGCCTCAAATGGAGGCAGGACTCTGCCATCCCCTGGCCACAGAGCAGTCCCTTTGTGTTGCTCTGCAGTGTCACAGCTGCTGCAGCCTGAAGGGAGGATGAGTAAATTTCTTCTGCTTTCAGAGCACATCAAAGTACAATGGCTGAATGGAAGATTAACTATGAAAACACGAAGCGTCTTTGTTGGGACACATTGCGTTAGAGTCTGTGCTCGTGGTGTGGAGAGTGCTCTGCCTCTTGATGCTTTCAAAAGATGGGTGGCTTGGTTACAATTAGAATATTTGTATTATTTGGACAATTGTCTTACTGCTAATTTTTTCCTGAAGTTTTGGAAGCACATTGAGGGTGCTACTCAACAATTCTGCCTTTAATTCCAGCTTGGACAGGTATTTCTGATAGAGCACCTGAGCACAGCTTTGGCTGGCTCCTATTTATCCTGTTACAAATTTGATTTCTCCTAGAAAAATATGCTAGTATATGCTTCTCAATCCAGCATTTTCTTTAAAAACAAAGATGAATGAAAGATGAATGAAATGCAAATGAATCAGTCTGACATGGGTTTGCCAGATTTGTGTTTGGCTGCTGTGTGCCTGAATGTCCATGGTATGCATTTGATCGTTGCATATGGCAATATGCAGGTTAAGCTTCCCTACTGGACCTAAAACCAGCTTCCCAAGTGTGCAGGACTGTTGGAAAGAGATTATTATCTACTTCCCACTGCATTCCCACTGCATTTTCCTGAAGCTACTTTTTTTTTTTTTTTTTTTAATTTTCTGTTGCTGCCGCACGTGCTAATGGATTTCTGTACAGGAAGCGCAGAATCTTTCAAAAGGCTGGATTCAGCAAATTTGCAAGACCTGTAGTCCATTAAGCTGAGGGACCAGTTGAATCAAAGAGGCTGCACAGCCCCTAGTTTCACTTTTGAAAGCAGTGGCCCCCAGGAATGAAATGTTATAAAAGACTACAGACCTAACCTTTTATTTTTCTACCCTGGACTGAGTTCTATTTAGCAGCAACACGAAATTTCTATCAGGTTCCCTCCATATGGTCCTTTCAAGGCTCCAATAAAGGAATGAATGCCAGAGCAGAGCCTTTACCCATTCAGATTTCAGCTCTGTTAGCTTTCAATACCAGAAATGTATTTAAAAGTGGGTAAGGTTTGTTAACTCTAATATACCACTGTCACTCATCCTGCTCCAAAAGAATCAAACTATATGTGTGTTGGGATTTGCAATTCAAATGAAACCATTTTACTTCTTGAAAATGGGCTACTGTGGAGGAAAAAAAAGGTTGTATAAAGGATCACATTAACCTACAGCAATAATATTATAACAGCACTGTTCGTGATACTATAGTTAGGATTGTGCCAACTTGGTTAATTTATGAGCCTTCTCCTTCCCTTTCTGAAATGCCCAGCTGCTTTTCCCCCAGCTTGACAAATTTCTGACTAAAAGTCTCAAATAAAAGGGCTCTGCTTGTCAGAAAACAAAATTCTAGAGACTCAGCTATCACCAAGTTTATTTCAAAATGGTAGTGAGGTTCTATGCCCTTTGTTTATTTATTTTTAAAAGAAATACAATGCCATTTATTTTTCCATACATTGCACATGCATGATAACACTGCCATACTTTTTAACTGCCTAATATCCTGGGGAATTTTACTATTTAGCTTATTGCCTTGTTGTGAAAAGGAGCAGTAAGGGCATATTTCAGAAGTTAATAAACACAGACTTGGAGAAAACATTTCTGTCTTACAGAAATCATCACCGGTGACTGGAGAGTTTATTGATAAAGTGTCCAGGCTGCATTTTGTGGGAAAGTAGTTATAGGAAAGGTTCTCTGCTGTTATCAGTCAATGATCATTAAAATAAGAGGACACTTAGGAAGGTATTGCCTTTTAGGCTAACAGTCTGTAGAACTGTATATAACTGAGAATTAAAAATCTTACTCATAAAATAGCAGCATGGTGGGCTCAGTAAGAATGAAGCCAGAGGTATTAATCTTAATGGTCAATGCTATCACTGACTTTAATGTTATAAAATAATAATACTAAATGGCTTTTAATACCAACACTGTTGTGAGTATGACAGTTTGAGTCCAGGGTTTATGAAGGGTAGAAACAGACCTTATAGCAGTGGACCCAAATTTTTAAGCTAGACTTCTACCTGAAAGGAAAGGAATTGGTTTCAGTGTCCTTGCAGCAAGTGCGCTGCAGGGTACAAAACTGTGCATGACTAAGGGGAAGGGAAGTATTTCCAATGCGAACTTAGTACCAGGTAGGTAGTATTAAGAAACAGAAACTTCCAGAAAAGCAATATGCTCCTGAATTCATCTCTATAAAACATAGAAGTGTTTTAGAAATCTGGAAGTGTTTTTCCAGCCTATCTGGAAATAGAAGCCCAAAGAAAAGGCCAGCTTTAAAAAATGGATACTGTCAAACAAAGCAGGAAAGTCTTGAAATACGGTTCATTCTTTTAAATTATTTTAATTTCTCAATACGTGACTGAGGGCTGGAGAATGTGATTACCTGATTTTATGTTCTACTTTTTAGTCTGGGAAAGTTTTTATTTATAAAAATATTTATAAATATATATATTTATAAAAATACTAGATATTATTTATCTATAAAAATATTTCTCTTTATAAAAATCCAAGAAGAATTAGAATAGAATTCTTCATAATAGCTAGAGTGGTTATTCTGTCACTCACCAAAATGACCCAAAATCTGCCCTATTTTTGATGAAATGCTTATAAAGGGCAGCTTCTGCATCAAAACTCATATTTTGTGGGCTTTTGTGGGAGTACATACACGTGTGTGATACAGCACAGAGAAATATGAGATCAGACGAGCACTTGTGCACTTTTTTGGGAGATCACTCTTCCAGTTCCATCCTTCAGAGTGCCTTTGCCAAAATATTTCAGGATGTATGTAATGAACTGCTCCCCAATCAGTATTTAATGTATCTTATCTGTATTGTCTATGAGCATGAGTGTATGTCTAAACAAACTTACAGAAATACTCATATGTAATTAGTTATTTATACTCAGCATGTGTTTAAGAAATTGGGTAGATACAAGTACACCTATTGTGTAAATGTATTAATAGATGTCTATATATGTGTATTGATATTTGTGGAAATTTTTGTGTGCATGTGTGTTTCTGTATCTATGTTTTCCCTACAGTGCAAATATGGGGAGAAAAAGGTTCAGGTCCAGGGCTAAGGATCTCTTCCTAATTCCTGTCACTTCTCCTGTCTTCCAGTTTGTAACTGAAGTCACTGAGCACTGATTTAATCCCTATGGCCGACCGAAAATGCTGCTCATGGGGCCTGTCAGTGTTTGTGTCAAGTTTTTGAATCTCAGTTTTTCACAGAAGGATTAAAAAAGAAAAGAGGATTTAGCAGCCCCATATGTATGATGGAAAAACATTAGGTCATTGTCCAAGAGGGATATTTTGAGTGCACGTTTTACGGTGAGCACATCAGTTCAGGATCTGGGAACAGTGAGTTCCTGGAGCTGTGAGTGCCGTCTGTCCTCGCAGCAGTGCAGGCTCAGAGCTGCTCGTGTGGGAAGAGCCAAAGGCCTCCAGTGGTGGACAAAGCTACTCCCTCTACTTAGCCATCCACCCTTCGTGAACAGTAAGCCAACATTAACACATGATGTCGTCCCTCTGGCTACTTTTGCAGGGTTTGTTTTCTGCTCCTGAGGCCAGCGGGCCCGGCCTGGCTCGCATCAGTACGGCAAAGCCACCCTCACCGAAGAGAGGGCCTGCATTCAAAGTACCCCTGGGAACGCGCTCCTTGGTCAGGCAGCCTTCCCTGTCCTCGCAGCCATGTCCTGCAGAGTGCCCAGCCCAATGTGGGGTCACTGCTGAGATCTGAGCACC
Source organism: Anthoscopus minutus (assembly GCA_013399455.1). Classification (NCBI taxonomy): domain Eukaryota; kingdom Metazoa; phylum Chordata; class Aves; order Passeriformes; family Paridae; genus Anthoscopus; species Anthoscopus minutus. The sequence continues at coordinate 22,072 of VWYI01043832.1, read as the reverse complement.
CTGGAGGATGTGTCAGGCTTTGGCCTCGCTCCCTGGCCATGTGTGCTCACACAGACGCTCTCTGTCTGCAGGGACCTGGCTGCTGAACTGTGGGGCGATGGTCATGGGTGGGGAAGACAGAATTCCACAGCTCGTGATCCAGAGCTCATGAGCCCAAACAGCAGTGTTTATTGTTCAGAACTCACTTATATACCTGTTTTAAAACTCCCAGGCTCAGATAGCTATTGGCTGGGATCTCTCTCTGCCCAGATCTCTGGCCAGTGATATGCTTACTTCTTAGCTTGAATGGGGCTGGCTGAGGGTCCCCTGAAAGTTATCTGGGGACATGTTCAGGCATGAACTAGATTAGCTAAATTGGATTTGTGTAATGGTCAGAATTACTTTGTCCAGTCCAGGCCAGCTGTACTGTGACAGTATTGTGACACTGAACTTGTGGTTTCTTGAGGATGTGCTCCAAAGGGTTGCAGTGTAAACAATGGGTGAATTTCATCTTTAGAAATGTCCAGCTATTTGCTTAATTCATATTCCTCTCTTTCTCTACCCCAGCCTCATCTCCTCATTAAGCCTGATTCTCTAGAAGTCAGAACCTTTGTCCATATGTACATTAATGTGTTATGGTCCAAAATCTTCAGAATCTGCTGGTGAATTCAATTACATTTGGCAAGAGTTCATGGTTTGGAAGTTTTAAATTGCTGGCTGTGTGGTGAAAAAAACAATATCTGGTGAGAATGTGGACTCCCAATGAATTCTTCCACCAAGAGAAGGCAGGAAATCCTGGCTTCCCATGATGGAAGAAATCATAAGATAAGTATATCCTGGCTCATGAGGACAGCTGCAGTGATGAGCAGCTGCTGCTTGCCCATCTGATAAAATACTGGGAAGGCTGACTGGAAGAAGAGGGAAGCTGTAGGGAGCAAGAGACAGGAGAAAAAGATGGAAGATGGAAATCTAGAGTAGAGCTTGCTTCCAGACCCTGGCTGCTAAAAATGTGCATGTTGGTTTTATTTCCTGGAGGGTGCAAAACATAGCAGACATCTGCTGCTGAGGTGAGGATTTTAACCTTTGAGCACCTGGTTGCAAACTGGAATCCAGAATCCAAATGATGAGTGCCTTGGTATCCCAGAGGAGGTATGCAGTGGAGCTATCTCAGAAGGGGGATGTATTGAGTTGAGGAGATGCTTCAAGATAGTTAATAAAAGTTGCAGAAGGCAAAAACATAGGAGATTGCGTCCAGTTCTAATCACCTTCTGAGATTTAGGCACCTTGCTCAGGAGGAAGGTGACTTGTGTGGCTACATATGCACTGAGTATTTCTGAAAATACCTTTTCTTTTAAATAACTGAACAGAAAAATTTGTTTTCTTTTGAAGAAAAAGGGGTGGAAGGTATGAGGTAGTGTTCATATGTTTTATGCAATGATGGGGATTACAGGCATAGTCTTGGAACTAGAACCCAGACTGTCCTTTTCTTAGTAAGAGATATAACTGCTGGACTTTAGAAGCATGGCCTCTTGCATGCCTTTTATTTTTTTTTTCTGTATCAGTGAGACTTATATTTTACAGGAAAACACAGCAGTGATTCAACTGAAAGGCTGAAGAATGCCCTTTGTGCAGTCTGGTAGCTAGATCACTCTCATGGGCAGTGGCAGATGCAAAAGAAAATTACTTGGGTCTCCCACACGGTAAGTGCTCTTGCATGAATTACATTCTTGCATGAAAGCACAGCTTACCAACCTAAAGCAGCTACAGCTGTTTTGCAAGAAACTTTATCCTCTTGACCAGATACATGGCTTTATGTATTTACAAATTAAGTATATCTGTTAGATCAACCCTTTGAGGAGTGACAGTTTCATTTCTATTTTGTAAATCCTGATTGATATCATGTAAGCTAGGCTTTGACCTGCTTGACTTTGTAAAGACCATGGCTGTTAGACACTGATGGTCTGTAGCTGTGCAAAAGACAGCAGAGAAGTGGTGAATATCCTCAGTTTATGTTGGTGCAATTAAAGTGGCAGAGAGCAACAGCCAAAGGTTCCCCTTTTTGCTGTGTCCTCTGTGCCTCTGAGCATGTTTGCAGAGGATTAGCTCAGTTCTCACATCTCTGCTTCCTGAGCTGAGACACTCATGAGGTTTTACTCTAGTTACCAAGGTATTTGCAAAGCAAAAGAAAATGCACCTGAAAATGTTAATGTGCAATCTGATTGCCAAACATGTGTGCATTTTAAAAGGTATTAATTTGGCTTGCTCTGTCTACCATTCCCAGGCTGTGGCTCTGCTTTCCTCCATATGGTATTTAAGCTGTGCTTCCCACAGCAGATTACTCCCAGCACACCCCATGTAAAGGTACGTAGGGATGAGATGTAGCTGTTCTAATGGAGACCCATCATTGTAGAATAATTCATTTAAATTATTAGCAATTATACTCCCTAAGTATTGAGCAACAGGTCCTGCCTGGAGCTATGTTACATGGTTTTTGATCAGATTTCAATTTTCAAATCTTTAAGTATTTCTTAGTGGAGTTATGGATCCCGTGGAGCAAGTTCAAACCTACTGACGACATCTGCCTTGTGATTGAGTATTTTATAATCAGGGGGACAGCAAACCCCATAGGTTCAGTCATAAAAGTGAAGAAGCAAGACTAGTCAACCAGAACCCAATAGCTCTACCCTACAGTGCTGTCCTACCCTGCAATGCTGTGATTTGCTTTAGTGTTCCCTATGCAGCCTAACCCCAGCAGGTTTGTTACTTTGCACAGACAAAAATTGTTTGCTTTTCTGAGTAAAGGACTATTATAAGAAACACTATTGAAAGTCTGTCCAGAACACCTTTCACATAGAAAATGAAAAAGCTAAGAAAATGAACCACTTTAATTCAGTAGCTGTTTTCTACAACACATCTGAGGCTTTTCTCTTCCTTAGAATATGAATATCAAATAGAGGTTGCCACCTTTTGGCAATTGTCCCTGTAATGTTTAATAGTTTTATGAAACATGTTTCTAAGGCTAGAAATTTGTAGCTGGAAAAATAACAGGCTCTATACTGGGTAGTTATTTCAGGTGATGTGATATCCATTTAATTAAATACAACATTTCTCTGAAATGAATATGCTGGCTTTGGACCCGAATGATGTATGCAGCACTTTTAGATTCCAGCATGATGCTGAAAAAGGTTAAAATCCTTTATTCTACTGTAAATTGGAAATATTTAAGTAGAAGATGGCAAAGTTAAAATTGTTTCAGGACAATGAGATGGGAATTTGGGCAATCTTAACCCAGCAGCCTGGACATTGATGATGTGGGGCCCAGGTTCTGCCATGGCTCTCAGGAACAGCTCCAGGTCAGTGTTTAAAGTGGTACATGGACAACACAATCATACTCCTCTCTGTGTATTTCTTTATTTTGCCTTCATTTCTATCCTGGTTACTTTGGCTCCTTTCCTTCACAGCATAAATACTAAATGTAACACATTTTAACTTTGAACTTATACAATTGTGTAGTGAGAGCATAACTAATGCATGTTCCTCCATGAGGATATGGAAAATAAAAAGTAAGGGAAAAAAAGAAACTTTCTTTTTATATCTTGAAATGAGAAAATAAGGTAAATTAATGTCTCTGCATAATTCTATGAGTTTTTTGTCTAAAACAATGTATGGATTATTATAAATATAACAAAAAGTCAGACTTATACAATTGATGCTTAACAGCTGTTGAGGAAAACCTGACAAACAAAGGCTTTGTCTGCATTTATACATGGCCAACAATGTGATAGAGTTGCCTCATTGAACCAAACAAGACTTCTCAGATGTATAAAGTTGTTTAGATTCATATATTTTGTTGTAATATCCATCTTTTGTTATTAATTTGTCAATTCTTTTTCTTTTGTTGTGGCTTTTTTTAAGAAAAGAAAAGGCCAAACTGTTGCAATAATTATGGTTAACTTAAAGCAAAAATGCTCATCAGAATATTTTTTCATTTGAAGTAAGATGAGGAGTTGTGTGGAAGGGTTTTGCTCAAGTATGCATTCAAATTCTGGGCAGAAAATGAGCTTGTAAACAGGAAATTCTCTTTTGCAGATTGCAGTGTCAAACACATCTTGATACATGCAGAAACAATCATAAAATGCTTTTTTGTTTACAGAACTATTATTGCTCTAATAAAAAGATTAAATTTTGGAAGAGCTGACTGCAAGTTAGTGGGGAGGACATCAGGCAAGCAACCTAATGAGCATTTTCATGTGTTGGTAGTCTTTAGTTTGGTGGGTGCATTTCTGAAATAAAGCTATACTTTGAGTGAGGTTGATGCTTTTAAAATTATACTGAAGATAATATTTGAATTAATGTCTGAAACTGAATCTGCTTCAGATAGCTCACAAGATATCTAAAACAAAAGGTCTTGGAAGGCGTTCTCACCTTTTACTTTCTTTTACTAGCATAATTTATTCAGCTGAGAGGTTTTCTTCTGTCATTGCTTATTCTTTCTTGACCTAAAACTTACGCCAAAGCAAGATTTTCATGCCAGATAGTGTTAATATTTACCCTGCTGAACAGCTCTTCCTTTCACAAAAGGGAATTTCCGTGTGTGCTGCCCAGCAGGGTGTTTCAGATGAAGAACTGATATGATGTTGGGTGTTTAATTTGGAGGTTTATATAACAGGTTTGTTATCCTTGCAGTTTTGTTAGTATCTGGAAGAAAAGTTTTGACATCTGTAATTGTCCACCCACCACTGAAACAGTCCGACATGCTTTATAATTATATGGAGAAACCTTATGGGCTCAGCTGCAAAATTGACTGTCCAAAGCAAATAGTGGAGACTTGGCTGCAGAACACGTTCCCCTCCTCAAATTAGACATGATCAGAGAGAGAGGAAAGAATAAGGCTCCTGCATGAAAAAGTGCTGTGGTATTTAATGGAGTATGATAATCTTTCTACATGAATTATGTACCAGCCTATAAAAATGAACAAGAAAAGATAATTCTGCTTCTCCAATTCTATATGACAATTAAAAAGTTATTCAGAACAGATGCTCTCTTTCTAATTCTGTGGAATTTTACAGAAGTTATTTTTGAACTCTAGTAAATGATCTATTCCTAAGGATTACTTCATAACAAATTTTAAAGGACTTATGCTTTATTTCCTCTAATGAAATTCTAAAAGATTTTTCTATATTAATCTAAAGGTTGTGGCTGGAAGGCCTTCATTTCTTGAAAATCAGAATAAAACACTGATTTCAGGAGGAGGCAGTGATTTTGGTGGTCTCTGTGTATGATTTTCAAGTTTCTCAGTCAGTATAGCTGCTGTTTTATAGGGACCTCAGGGACAGACTAAGCGAGGGAGGCTTGAGTTGTCCCTTTGAACTGTGGGGCAGTGCTGTGTTAGGTTTTGTCAGTGTAGCTGCTAAAAGCAGATTCAGAAATCAGTGACAGTAGGTTTTGGACCAGTGCCTTTAAGTTGAAACTTTGTGGATTCCTGTAATGTGTAATGGGATAGGCAGGAAGTTTTAGGGCAGTCATATGATATTATAATATGTAATACAGTTATAATATGATATTATAAATGACATTATAAATGTTTTGGTAATATCCTAAATAGTGTGGGGTCTGAATATATATATAGCTAAATCACGTACTTGCTGGTAAAAGATACAGGAGAAAAGAAAGCTTGTTTTCTTCTAGAAAGTAATATATTTTTATCTGCTTTTCTGGGGTCAAAATATACTTTTAATTAGAATTTCCCAGTAATCTGCACTGCCACTTGCCTGTGTCCCTCAACTGAGCACTGTTGTTCTGCACAACAACAATTTTCTATTTTTCTTTAATTTGTGAACTAATATCTTGTGAAGATGATTTTCCTTTCTGGCTTTTCAGAGTTGGCATTTCTTGATTGTAAGAATCTAGTTTTACTCACTGTAGCACGCAGTAGCTGTGCTCTGTGAAAAATCTGCTTTGGTTATTCCAGCATGTGCAGTTATGTGTGGTAATTGGAGCTTGTCAAAATTTATACAGGGAAATATGTGTAAGTTTGTGTCTGGAGCTGAGGGTGCATTAGTCTGTGTAAAACCTCAGCTGAATAAAGACAAACTTTCCAACTTTGCAAACTAAATAAGCGCTTCTCTGAGTTCCAGTTTCCCACAGTTTTTATTGTGTATGCATAGCAGGATGGCTCAGACAGCTTGTCACATGGAGGGTGGTTCCATGTGATGGGCGAGTTCATCACATGATACACATTTGCATGTCCCTTCTTGGGCTTTTTTAGGCTGAGATTGAGCCACTGTTGCAAACTGAGCTTTTGGAAGAGAGCAGCAGCGACAATATTCATATAAATTAATTAAAAAAGGGAAACTTTTTGTGGTGGTTCACTGATTGCTGCCAAAGTCATACAGCTGGCTCTCTGCGTCCATCTAGGAAAGCCTTGGCAAGAGTGGAGCATCATTTCTGACAGACCAGAGAGGTTTGGGACTCCTTGGAAACTCACAGGGATTGCTTTGATGGAGGGATTTTTCACACCAGACTCCCTGGAGTACCTGTGCTCTCAATGATGAGGGTAGCACTTCACAGCCTGCCAGGCAGGGACGCGTGCTGCGCTTCTCTCTTCAGAGGAAGGAGCACAGCTTGCTCCCTGATTTTAGTGAAACCTGCCAGAACCCATCTTCTCCCAGTACTGCTTAGGCAGCATCTCTGCTGGGTTCAGTGGCCTCTTGTGTCTCTGTAATGCTTCTCAAGACAGGAGTCAGTGTGGGTTTCAATTAGAGGAAACATTTTCCTTGCAGCCCCTCAAATCCACAGCTGACCTGCCTCAGGCTGCCACCGTAAGCTGTTGCCTCCAAACCTGTCAGCATTCTCATGAAAACTGTGTTGAATTTTGTGAAGAAACCCAAAGCCAACACACATGGAGTGCACAAAGCCAGTTTGCCTGCAGCAAAAGAAATTCTGTTCTCCTCCATTCCCTCTTGTCGAGGCAGGGCGTAGGAAAGGAGGCTTGTAATCCTGAAAGACTTCTGACAGAAGTTTGCTTGGTGAAAAGTCATCATAAAGAGCTTTTATTACAATCAGAGGCAAGGATTTATGTCAGAGAAAGTCCATACAGGGTAAATCCCTCTACCCTAAAATAACTGCTTGGAAACAAGGTATCATTCTCCCTGTCAGATGCTAGGCACTGAGAGAAGGGAATTGTGCTCTGGCCAAGAGGTGCCTGCACAGAGGCTTCAGTCACACTTCAAGATGTTGGTGGGTTTTGGTATTTTACCTATTATAAACTTTGTATTACAATGGTGGCATTTATGCCTGCTGATAATGTCTAAAATGGGGGTCCCTGGAATGCCCCATTTCCTGGAGGACAGAAGCTCCCTTACCCCAATGGTCTCTATCCCCTGGTTTCCAGGACAAAGGAGACTTGGATGAAGGGTTGGGGAGTGAGGTATCCTGTTCTCTGCCATTCTCACAGCCTTGGGACAGCAAAACCTCTGGCCTGTGGTATGCACTGTGAAGGATAGCAGAGATGCTGCTTGCAGACAGCCGCTGCTACTGGTCACACCTGGAATCTCGACTATTTGGAATTTCATCCCAGCTTTATGCTTGGATTTCTGCAGGAACTTGAGGAATTCACATAAGAAATGTGGTGTAATGTAAAAGTAATGATTAAATCTGATGCATAAACCTGCAAAATATTCCAGTGGGCCGGAATATCTGTGAATCACAGCAGATTGGAAGCTGAACCATAGTCGTTATTGTCATATTGTGGCAGAGGAGGAACCTTGTCCTCAGAAGTATTTAAAAAAATAATACTGTGGGCAGGCATTGCCAAGGTCATCAGCAGCAGTGTTGCTTGGCAACATGTGTTAATGTGCTAATGACCTAATTTAAAAAAAGGGGAGGAAAGAAAAAGGAAAAGAGGTGAAGGGGAGAATGAATAAGAGAGACAGCTGCGAGGTTAGCAATAGGTATAAGAGGTTTGGAAAGTGTGATCTATATGGAAAACTAAAGGAAAACTTTGGCAAAGTACTTTAAGGAGTAACCTGTAGGCTGTGGGCCAGGCAAAACTCTTCTGTCAGCACTTGCCTACCCACTTTCTGAGCCATTAACTCATGGACAAGACCCAGGCTGTGGTGCCCATTTTCCCTTTTTTTTTCCAGTGTGTGCCCCATGGAGTTTTGGGGAACTGCAGGGCAGTCATTTGGTGAGCCTTGGACATTCTGGATGAGGTTTCTGCTGTGGATCCAATAAGGTGGGGGAAGTGCCAGCATGATTTATCCTCAGGTGACTGTGTGGAGCCTTGGAGGTTGTTTTGGGACAGAGGACGCTTCTGGATTACACAAACATCTGAAATGTATTACAGAGTGGTGTTTAGTCCTCCTTTGGAGAAAGGGAAAGGTGTCATGTCATTTTCCTGAGATCCCCAGCTGATGAGATTTTCCTATACTCTGTTTCATGTTTTAGGAAATAGAGTGTGAAGTGGGGGAAAAAAAAAGTAAAGCACATGGAGAATGAAAGTGGGAAGGATATAAAGGGTGTGGTCAGACTCCACAAGTGTGAAATATTGTTAACAGCAAATTCTGCAGTGGAGTGGCCTTACCTTGAATTCAGCATCCAGTTTTGGGCAACACAGTAAAACAAAGACATTAAGCTGTTAGAAACCATCAAAGGAGCCATGAGGCTGGTGGAGGGTCTGGAAGAGAAGCCATATGAGGGGTGGCTGAGGTCACTTGGTCTGTTCAGCCTGGAGGAGAGTGAGGGGAGACATTGTGGTCTTCAGCGTCCTTGTGAGGGGAAGCAGAGGGGCAGGTACAGATCCCTTCACCCTCTTGACCAGGGACAAGACTCAAGGAAATGGGATGCAGCTGAACTAGGGTGGTTCAGGCTGTGTATCAGGAAAAGTTTCTTCACCCAGAGGGTGGGTGGGCATTGGCACAGGCTCCCCAGGGATGAGGTCACAGCACCAAACCCAGCAGAGCTCAAGGAGTGTTTGGTCTTACAAGGCTCTAAGGTACATGGTGAGACTCTTGGGGATGTCCTGTGCAGGACTAAAAGCTGGACTCCATGATCCCATGGGTCCCTTCCAGCCTTGGATATTCTGTGATTCTGTGATTCTATGAAATGCATGAGCTTGTCAGATGCAAGCTAAATACCATTATACTGTGCTGCTACCCACAGAAAATGTCACACGTCTTGGCTGGGAGATGCATAACCAAATGGAGTGGGAGTGAAGCCTTCTGGAAATGGAGAAATAGTTATTTCTCCTTATCCAGACCTTTTTCTATTTAGTGTATAGTTCTTTCCCTTTCCTGTTCTTTTTTCTCCCTCCAGTGCTATTTCTAAATACTGATGAGATGACACAGGGGCCAACAAGGATTCACTTAAAGCATTTTAAAACTCTCTAAATTAAAATATTTTGGTAGAAGTCATAGGTCAGACTGCTCTTATTCTAGTGAGTTCCACCTCTGTGCAACTGTGCAGTTTGGAGATCTCTGTGTTGGTTCTTTTCTAATTAAATGGTGAGCTGCTGCCTGCTTTCTGGCCTTCAGGCCTTTTACTACCTGAATCTGGAGAACAGGCTGTAAAACATTAAATATGGGAAAGCTGGGAAATGTAGCACACTATAAATGTATGAAGGTAGGAGCTCAAATATGTGTGGACATAAAGATTTTATTTCTTTACATAAGGTTTAAATGAAGAGTCTGCAGTATAAATCTCTGCTTTCAAAGTGAACTATCACTTTTCAGCAAGAAAGCAAGCAAGAATGACTATTGAGAAATAAAATATTACACATCCAGGAAGCACCAAGGCAAGCCTTATAAGACCATCTATATGCAAGTAAATTAAACCCCCAACCTGCCCCCCAAATATATTATAGGACTTTTCATTATTTTTTTGTTAATCTGCAGCTTGGAATTGTATAGTTTTGTCTTTTTTTTTATTTGGTGAATAAGACATGCAAAGGTCACCATTATGCAATGAAACTGTCAGGAGACAGCTGGGAGGTCTTCATTTAATGCCCATTATGCCCCATATTTGATAACTGTATCAGGCTTCTAATGGGTGGTAGGCGGGGGTGGAGGATGATGGTAATTTGGAGGAAACAAGCTGTAGCAGCTCCCTGGAAATCACTGGGGGGACAGGGAAGAGGTGATGTTTTTACAAGCAGAATGGCTGAAAAGTGTTCCTTAAAACCCAATGTATTTAATAAGCAGAATTTCTGAACGCACCGAGAAACCAGTTTTAACACTTACAAATGAAAACTGAGAAATCCTAAAAGTTTTAGATCTTCAGGCCAAATCTTGTTTGATTTTTCTCAGGCTTCTTGTCCAGCTGGATCAATCATGTTACTGACTTTTTAGAACTCTCAATTATGAGCTATGTGATTTCTGTCAGTAATTTTTCTCAGCTGGTTATTGAAGCGGTGGGATCAGCAGCACTCACCAATATGACTGCTCTGAATATTTGTTGTGTAGGTGGACCTTAAAGGAAATCTGGTTCTTTCTAAACCTGGAACAATGGAGAACTCATCAGCTAATTATATGAGACCTTTAGACTTTCATGCTCCACTGCTGTGCATGGATATATTTCAACAAGTGAGCTTGACTTGTCTGTGTTTGATTGTGTGGCAATATTTTCATCTTGTGTACTCAAACAGTATTGTCTTAAGTCCATTGAAAAGCCATCCCAGTTGAAATTGTAGTAAAATCCATGTTACAGGAAGGGGATATAGTCAATTAGCCAATTACGTGTTTTGTTAAACTAATTTTTGATCTGCTTGCATCCTGTGTAGTGAAGCATCAGAAATCTGTTTGGTCCAGGGTATGTAGAACAAAACCCATCATTGTGTTACTGAAATGATGAACCCCAGGCAAGGAAGAAACAAGCATTAAGCTGAAGTAAGTTATTATTCAGAGGAAACATGATGCTATCATACTTCATATTAAAACCTCTCATGGCTGGGGGACTGCAGCCTTTTCCTTCTCCCAGCAAATCTAAAGTTAGTTTTGGCTTGAGGTGGAGGCAGAGGGTTGAGTATCTCCCAAAGACATTTTCTAGCTTCATATTGCTCAGTCAGCAGTCTGAAATGGATGATTGCACTGAGGTGGGTTTCTGGACAGCATTGATGCTCTGGGTTGTTGGCATGGGGTGGATCTTGAAGAAGGAGGCTGCATCTCATAAAGATCCTATTGATAAAATGTGAATAAATGACCTCTGCATCTAGCTGTTATTGGTATTCTGGGGCATATTAACTGCATCTAAATTATTGCATAGGAAAGACCTATGAAATTTATTTGACTTCAATGGCCTCCTTAGAGAATGGGCTGTGTAATTTGCTGAATATTTTTTTTTTCCAATATTCCTTTATGAGTTTTCCTGTTAGGAGCACTCTGATATAGGTTTACTTGATTTTGGCCCTTGCCATGGACTTGTAAATTACTTTCAGCCACATACGGGGCTGTGTGATACCTCCCAGAAGAAGAGCATAAAAGAAATGAAGATACAGTCTGGGCTGTGCTGTTAGGCTATGGTTTTGCATTTATTGCTCTTATATGTTATCAGCCCACTTCTTGGGTTCTGCCCCTTCTCCCTACTTCTGCCTTTTGCTTGTAGAGCTTATTCTGAAATATCAGGGTCTCTCAGACCGTTTTTAATTCAGACCTACAGTTCTGGGACAGGGAGGGCTGACTCGGCTGAGTTAGCGCGGGTACTCGGAGGAGCCAGCAGTGTCGCTGTGATGTTTCTTGGGACCTCTCCTAAGCAGCTCAGACAGACCCACTCTTAATCATATTGTAGTACAACTTGCCCTCGCATTTCCTAAATCACCGTCATTGCCAGAAGCTTTTCAAAATTGAGGCTTCATGGAGAGCTTATCAGAAGCAGCTGAAGGAAGCACATGACCACAATGTCTGCTCTCGTGCGTGCCAGTGAAGCTCATTTAATGCAATGTCGTAGGCAAAGAATGAAGTCTGTGGACGTTAATTATGCTTTAATAATACCGTTGATTTTCTTCTGCAGTAGCTTTGCCTTCACAGAAAAAAACCCTCTCTCTTTCTCTAAAAGGACCGTTCTCCTATGGGTGATTTCTGGGTATAGAAATTATGCAAAGTGAATAAATGCTCCATTACTGTGATATGATAATGCCACCACCATTAACTGAAATTTATTCTTCGCTTTGAAGACCTGTAGAGTGCAGGAGGAGCTGTGAACTGAAATAATCTTTTAACATTCTGCTAAAGCTGAAATAAGGAGTATAACCGGGACAGTACTGACACGGTGATGCTGCTGTCGGAGTCCCGTTCTCTGAGACAGGTCACTAGATGGCAGCGATACACAGCAAAGCTGCCTTCCATTCGTTGCTCCTTAGTTTGCTCCTCAGAAAACTTGAAACAGTTTGAAATGAAAAAAAACCAACCCAGCAAACCCCAAACCAAACCAAAAAAACCATCTCTGTACACACTTAAAATTCACGCACATTTTAAATTCAAACTATTGTGGTTTTTTTCTTAATGGCTTTGACGACAGGGCAGGGACACATTCTTACTGGAGAACACAACATAGAGCAGTCACAAGTTACCTTTGTGAAAGGTTTGTGTTTGGAAATGCAAAAAACCCTTTCCTTTTTTTTTTTTTTTCAGCGTGCACCCTAGCTAGCTCAAGTGCTTGCTGCTGAAGCAGGCATGGGTCTTGTGATGGGTAGGATGCAATTTCATGGCAGAGCACAGGACCATAACTGCTCTGTTTAAATTTGGATTTGCAGGGTATCTGTCTGACAAACGCTTTGGCCAAGTCTCAGAATGTGCTCGAAGCATCTTTCTCCGGGTATGCTGACTTTTGCCTGTTTCTCCATTTTCTCTGCAGTGTGTTTGAGCTTTCACTTGGTTTGGACAAGCCCTTATTTTTTAGATGATTTACATTGTAATAGACTAAGTGCAAAGGTTTTCTTCCTCCTCCTGCATTCCTCTGAAGCTCTTGGGTTCCAACACATTTCCCTTGCAAATGGAGCAGCTCTGTACGTCCTTATTATAAAATAAGTTGCTTTCTCCCAGAAAACAGTAGGAAGAAAGCAGAAATGGTAAGTTTCCAAGAGAAATCAAAGTGGGCTTCTCTTGTAAATAAAGTAATTCATGGTGAAAGTGCAGACTAAGCTGTCTGCAGAAGTTTAAGAAATTACCTCCACAGCTCTGGATCACCCTTCTGCTGGAGACAGCTATCTCTGGAGCAGAGATAAACCCATGTCCAGGGCTCACTGCTCCATATTAATGTGAATGGCACCTCATTCCAGTTCTATTCCAGATCCAGTTCTAGTCCTACTAATGGTAATGGGAGGCAGTTTCCATTTTAGTGATTCAGTTCTGGACCTGACCCACACTGAGGCACTCAATGACCTTCTCATTTTATTGGCTTTTTACCCCAGGTTTGCCGTTTATAGCCGTAAGTTATCTGGAGGTCACTTTTTGTTTTTGTATAATATGTATATGTGAGAAGTAGGCAAAGAGTTCCATTCATTGAAAAACACATCACTGAGCAGTGACTCAGCTTTCCTAGAGGTTCTCCTTTCCAGATCCTCATGAAGTTCCAGTTTGGTTTTTTGTATCTTTTTTTTTTCTTTTTTTTTTTTTCCCTTTGAGATTTGATTGTTTTTTCCTTGTTTCCTTTATTTCATGTAGACTTTCCAAGAAACTGAGGAAGATTTTAAATTGCAGAGTCATAAAACTATTATTTTGATTTTTGTCTTTTCAGAACAGAAATTCTTCACTCTTAGATTTTTTTTCTGAATAAAATTATGGTCTCACAGTTACACCAAATCAAGTTTATGTGCCCAGGGTTAAATTTGGCCATTACTTTGTGACCAGGTAAGGATCCAGCTGAGACTGAACTGTCTGTGATTTGACATTGATAAACCAGCAGCCATGCTTTGTTAGCTTGGAGAGACATGGAAGAATGTGCAGGGCTGAGGTGTGATTTATTCCTTCTGGGAATGGGAGTTGATGCAGCACCTTGGAGGTCACAGGGCTGGGTGCAGCTTAGCGTGCCCTGAGTTGAAGAGTAGATAGTTTATACATTTGGTATTTAGATTTGGTTTTATGCCTAAATCTCTTACTATGGTATTCCGTGGGCTTCAAAAATGCAGGCTGTGAAATCACTTTATGCGTCCTGTAGTAACAGAACAACTTCTAGCTTTCAGGAAGCACTGGTGGAACCAGCTGTGTCCACAGCAGCAGGCTGAGGGAAGCCAGGGGATGCTTTCTGCTACTCTCATGGCTGCCATTCAGAGAGGGTGCCTGATGAGAGGCATTCTGTCTCCTTTATTGGCTTTGCACCTGAGGTTTCCTTGAAACCAGGACACAGAAGACAGCTCTACTGCATGGATGAACTTGTCCTTAATGTAGCTGGCTTGCAATTAGGATGCAGAAATAGAAACAAAGTGTTGCTGAGGGTTTGTGTAGTATAGATTAAGCAAAGCGTCCATAAGATGTGGCTCTTGCACTGCTGTAGTCTTTATGTTGCATGGTAAAATCCTGTGACCGTGAATGAGGAAAGACTTTAAATGCCAGAGAGGAATTAGGGTAGGCCAGCTCAGGCTGATTGTAAGAATTCTCATCCTTCTTATGTCATAATCATTCTCCTCACCATGATGAAGTTTTGCAGCCTTGTCTTTCAAGTCTGCCACTAGCCTTGCAATCTGGAGTAGCAGCAGTGAGCAGTAGTGCCTTTCATCACCTGCAGCCAGGCAGGAGGCTGGGCTCACTCCTGCTGTGTGGGTGATGGCTCTCCATCCCTCTCACAGCAAGGTTAGGCTCCAATTAAAGCCGGTCTTTGAGGAATTTGCAGCTATTACAGAGCGCTCCCATCTGCGAGGTGAGCTTCTGAGAGAGGATAATGCTTGTGCTCATGTTTCTGCACTGGTTTCCTGTCCTCACCCAGGTGCAACTCGAGCTGTTGGTGATTATCTCTAAATCCTACCATGTCTGGGACCCGTTATCTAGGACACGGCCTCTCGCCCCATACTGAGATGTGGGGCGCACAACTGGCTGCTTGTTCCTCAGGTAAAGATTTCCATGGGAAATTGTGGGGATTTCCCATTAGAAAGCTTCTCATTTCAGGAATTTGGCCCTTACCCTTCCTCCCTTTTCTCCCCTTGACAGCCTGCCAACACACAGGTCTTATGAATTTCCAACAGACTGTATGGATTTGCTGTTGTCCTTTTTCCTCTCTTTTGGTACGTGTCTTTTTCCAGTTAAGATTTGTGTGGCAGTCGCTTTCTCAAGGTACTTTAGGGTTTAATAAATTATCAATTAATAAATTATCAATAATTGATTAATCAATAGCTTTAAATAGTTACATAATTCACAGTCAAGTTGTTTATAGCTATCTTACCTTCCAATTTGTAGATTTTAAGCTATTTGCAATGCATTTATCATTCATGTCTACAATGTGTATTGTTTCTTTCTCACAATCTGTTTCTAAAGTATCCATAAAAGAACATTAGTAGGAAGTGTCACTAAATAGGGAGTCATACTATATATTTGTGGGGGAGGAAAAAATTAATTTTCCTGTCCAGAAAATCATCACTTTCTCTTAGTTTAAGAAAATGAAAGATGTTTGGAATCTGACGGAAAGGCTCCTGAAACGTCTCCTTTTCTCTTGGCCTCACTTTTTTTTTCATATTGGCATATCTTCTTGTGACAGAGCATTGTTTCAGTGTCCTCATAAGGATCCCACAGAAAAAAATATTTCTTCTCTTGTCATCTGGAGGTTGATGGCTGCCTTCCCATTTCCTCTTCTGGAAGCTGTCTGTTCCAATACCACAACAGTAAGGATTTGGATTCATTCATACAGCACCGATTCTGGTTCCAGCAGGTTTTAGTTGCAATGAAATGGAAAGATATTTCACTTGATTTGTCCTGGTCTATCCCAACAGCCAAGTAATAGTGGGTATCATATTTGTTCAGTCAATCCTACTGGGCCATTTTGGATCATGGACAAATCGTGAAAAATGAGGGTGGGCACTCATCCATTTTTTTTAATGTAGCTGAATCCAGAACTGCTTAATTATGCATATATTGCTGTAAAGGGAATCTTTCTGTCATCGTGTATAAAAATGGGTGAGGCATCCAATCACATAAACTGTTACACCTCTAGAAACTGTGAAAGGCAGTGAGAGAGATGCAAAAAGCTCTCTTTACTTGCAAAGAATTCCCTTACAAGAGGAAAGCTGAACATTACTGATGCAGTGCTACCAGCTTGGTATTGTGTGGTAGCTTCCCTTTGCACACGGTTGGAGGAAGGTCAGAGGATTATGCATGGAGCGAAAAAGGATTGGAGAACTATGTAGGATGTAGCTGATGGGCCCATAAATGGGTAGACCACCTGCCCAATTCTTCTAAGACACTGGAGGAGATAATCAAAAGTACTGGGTCTCTGAAACTCAAGTGATAAGTAAGTTGGGTACTCCCTTCAGCCAGGACAGATGTCTAGGTTTTTCCATACCTGTTTATTCCTTGTATGCAGGTTAAGGAGGCAAACTGGAAGCTATCTCACCCAGTGGAAGTTGGCTGGATTGCTGTGAAAGGGTGGCTAAAGTGCCATTCAAAGCTTTACCCAGAACAGCCTGTATTTGCTCCTGGTTTATCCCAAAACAACTGGTCTTGCTTCAGTTAGGCAGGACTTAACAAAAAATGGAATTAACCACGATTCTTCAGTAACATCATCTCCCCCATTGTTATGCTTGTAAAAAGAAAGTAAAACAGCAGTGTTAGCCACAGCTTTTCGGGAGCTGTGAGCCCTGAAGTCTCTCACTGTTGGTAAGCAAGGCAGCTGCATCTTTTGAGGCTGCACTGACTCCCCCTCTATCTGGATTTTACTTAAGGAGTTGGTACATGAGAACGAGTCCTTTGTGCTGTTGTAAGCTGCCTTACAACAGTGCTGGGCAAATAGTAATGAAGACAGCTTTTGTTTGAAAAATTAATTACTGTCAAAAGGATGCCACCTTCTAAGTGCCAGAACAAAAAAAAAAAAATCCTTACAGCTTTCAGGAACTCTTCCTGGATCTCAAATATTCTTGAAGGTTTTATGCAGATTTTTCAGGATTAGAACTATGACTGGGGCTATTGCTGTATGAACATTAATGGATTTGATTATTCAAGAATGCCCTCACTCTACATGTTCAAGAGCACGTGACTTGTGGCTTCATTCCCAGGGTCACAGTGAAAATTCCTTTTGCATTCTTTTCCCCACAGAGCATATAGAGTGGCAAGGAGCATTTTCAGTATTTATCATGCCCAAGGGGATAAACCAAAACCATCAGAACTTTCTTATGGTTGTTATCTCTAGAATAATTTCTGTTTCACGAAGATAAGCTCACCAAAGATGAATATGTGATAAGATAGATTTCTTCCATCACTATTATGCAGTTAAGTACATAAATGAATGACAGCCACAGTGGGCCAAAAATGTAATCACCAAATGATTGCAGAAAAACTGCTCAGAAATTGCCTCAAGACTTTGAATAACTATGAAGAAGGCATCTTATGCTTTTGATTAATTCCTGAGTATTCTTACCTGATCTCTCCCTTTTCTGTATTGTCATCACCAAAACCCAAAAGGAAACTCCTACAGTTCTCCATTTCAAATCCAGGATTGCTTCAAATTCAGGGAGTGCAAGTGGGAGAAGAATTTGGCTGTCCACAGGTATAGTTCAAAGTTTAAGAAACAAATGCTCTGGTATAATCCTGATTCCAAAAGGAACAAGAAAGACCCCAAGATAACTGGAAGGTTGGAAAAATTGGGGAAGGTGGCCAGGAGACTTCAGGGGTGACTGACAGCCTCCATAAGGCCCCCTCAGTCAGCTAAGGTCCCCAGGGGCTGCTGCATCAGTGGGAAGGAGCAGCTGTGCTCCTGCCCTTCTGTCACACAGCACAGAGTCTTTATGCAGCGCTCAGACCTCAGCACATAAAAGTGGTTTTCAGGGTTCACACTTTTCACTTAGGCCATCAACTGCTGTAGGAAGAGCTAGTAAATGATGCCAGGTGGGAGTTTCTTATAATCTGAGCTGCTGGTAAGCAAGAATTTATGAACTCTGCCTTATGCAGATGCAACGAGCCATCCTCTAACTGGGAAACTGCAAATATCACAAAACCAGCAGTAAATATCTACAAGTTTCTATAACAACAGCAACAACAGCAACAATGCTCAAACACCACTGCAAGAAAATACTTATTAAGGCCTAGGTCTGCTCAAAATAAAGAGTTAAAGAGGCTTGAGTAACCTTTTTTTTTTTGAGGCTGTACTTGCCAGAGCTGATTCAGTCCCCCTGTAGTTTGAAATTGCTCAGCCAGAGGACTCCCATTCTTATGGTATGAAAGTATCGCCTTAAAACTATGTGTTTAAAATGTAACAGGCTGTAATAGTAAAAGCCCATGGTTCCAGAACTCTGATTTACAAACCTCTTCAGAAACTTCATTTATTGGGCCAGAGGTTTCTTAAACTCTTTGGGAGAGGAATCAGTGATCCCATCTCACTTTATGCTTTTTATTTACAGACTGAATTAATTCAAAGAGTGCAGCTATTGACAGCATTTTGAGAGCAGCAAACAGTGGCACGAGGCTGAGCCTGTGGGGAGAGCTTCTGATTCTGCTTTACTTCTGAAAACACTGTGTGAGCACAGTCATAAATGTCTGAGGTTGAACTTGGAGATTAGTGCCTTTCCATATCCCTTCTGTGGGGTTAGATACAGTATTTGAGATGTAGATTATTACAAGGAGATACTGGAAGAGTGGGACACTAGTTGAAGGTGATGATCCATAAAAGGTTCACAGGAGGACTTCTGCTAGTGTTAAGTGGTCTTCTGGAGATCCTTCAGGGACAGGGAATTTCAGCTGCCTCTTAAACTGGGATGGCCATTAAATATTCACTTGGTTTTTAATCTCAAAGTGTGCAATACTTGTTTTAGCAAAATCATGGTAGAGTAATGAATGAAACTAAGGAGGCCTCAAAGCTTTATTTCTTCTTCAGGAATTAGAGGAAGTTCTGTGTAGCTTCTGAGATATTGTTTCATCACTGTGTGTTTTGCTAATTGGAAGAGGATAAAGAGAATCATTTCCATTTTAAAGCTGAAGGACTGAAGCACAAAGAAGACCAGACTTATTTAAATTCACCCTAAAAGAGCTGGTATCCCAAATGCCAGCTTGGCAGAGGATGACATCTCTAAATACTTAATAAATAATCATGTGGATTATGCTGTGGCTGCAATGTGTGCTGTCTGAGAGATGAGTAAGCTGAGAAATACAGTCTTTAGAATACTTGCCTCAAAGGAAGTCTCAGGAAATGAATCCTCTTTCTCCAGGGAGTGTTTTGTCCTTGGTCACTTAAATGTCCTTTTAATGCTGGAGTTATGAAGCTGTGAATTGAAAAAGGCAGGGGTGTAAGAGCACAATTCCAAAGGCAGTGATCTGGTACACATGGCTCAGTCACATGTGCTGGTGTGGAGCGTGAGGGCACTGAGAGTTGCTAGAAAAATGCAACGTGTCAGTTTAGAGTTTGGTGAGGAAGTATATCATTCTGTCTTGAATCCTTAATGGATATGCTTTTCATATCTGTGTTCTGAACTTTCAGAGACAAGAGTAAAAAGAAAATAGAAGAGATTTCAAATCTTCATGAATATCAGGGGTTTAAAGCTAAAAATTAAATGTATCTATATATATTTTAAAAAAAAATGCATCTATACGTACGTATGCATAGCTAGTGAAGGGCAGAAAGTTTTTTGTATGAGGAGTTTTGGGAATTTTTGTAGGAGTTTGAGAGTTTTTTGTGTGAGGTTATATTAGCATCTGGAAATATATGGCTTGCATGCTGAGAACCTCAAATTATTAGTAAAGGTGTAATTTAATTGCATGTCATAAAACCTTTTCTATTATTAATTGGCCTTTTAATACTTGTTTGTCCTCAAGGGAAGCTATAATCACTTTATGGGCATGGGCATTAGGCAGGCATTAAATTGATGCATTAAAAGTTACATGGAGTGGAATTTCCACAAAACTGTAGAGTTTTCTTTGCATCTTAAAGTTTTTAAACCAGAGGTAGAGTGCTTTCTGAAGAACCTAACTCAGAGAGAATCTATAGTGTTGAGCAAGGACTTTGGGGTCGTGTTCAGTGGCCTGTCTTTTGGAGAAGATCATGTTGGGAAGAGAAACTGGCTCCTTTCAGCTGTATGAAGGAAAGAAGCTCTTGCTTTTTTGTCTTGTAACTTAAAATATGTCTGCAAGCAAAAGTATGTGTGTTAGGAAATAGAGAAGATCTGGGATTAAAAAAAAAAATTGCTATGATGGACAGCAAAAGACAGATCTCTTCTGTATTTTCCCAAAAATTTCAGGCTAATGCAACTTAGAAGGAATCTGCCAGAAAAGTTATGGATGTTTTCATGAAGTCACTGAAGCTAAGTACAAAATCTCTTCCAGTGGAAGTACTGTGCCTGGACCAAGTGTGATGAACAGAGTGAGGGGGCTTACCTCTATGCTTGGAATCTTTTGGCAGGAGCATGATTTAATACTTGTCTGGAGGCAAAACAAAATGAAAAACTCCCCCATTAATAACCAAATAAGACTAGTGGCTTGACAAGTAGCTTTTCTTAGGTAGATAAAAGACATAGGAGCAAATGGGAAACTAAAAAATGTCCCGAACTGTGAAAAAACAGGCAGATGACTTGCCCTTGGTGTTCAGGAGAAAATGGGTTGATCAGAAAGGGGAGCAACCACAACATTCCACCTGTGATAGAGAATGTAAATCAGTGGTGAAAATCGTATGCAGAGCTCCAGGGCTTGCTTAAATACTTCTTTCTGTAAGAAAAATTTTAAAAAGGAAAGATTACAGTGTACATTTTATTTCTACAGTACATTTCAAAGGATATTTCCTGAGCAGCTCATCCAGGAAGTAGAGTCAAGTAGAATCTGGCCCAATAAAATGTCTGTGTTGATTGTGATGTTGCTAAATAGTCCTTTTCTGCAATTCTGCATGTATCCAGTTCAATAAGTTCCAGAAATAATACAGAAACATAGTGATACTGTAGAAATACCTTGCTTAAATTAGCATATGAAATAGGAATACAGTGCATATCTTAAAGACTCAATCCCTAGTTATGTGGGATTGAACATTTCCTTTGAGA
This sequence comes from Anthoscopus minutus, assembly GCA_013399455.1. Classification (NCBI taxonomy): domain Eukaryota; kingdom Metazoa; phylum Chordata; class Aves; order Passeriformes; family Paridae; genus Anthoscopus; species Anthoscopus minutus. The sequence continues at coordinate 945 of VWYI01043832.1, read as the reverse complement.
GAGGGCTTTGAAAGACTCTTGCCATCAAAAGATCCAGTATGTCAGGTGTGTGTAGAAAATTATTATATAGAGGCTGTGTCTGAAGCCATCATAACACAGTATTTCATATTCTGGTCCGCAAAACTGTGATGGGGCATGTGCGTGCAGGAAACAGATGGGCACTTAAATGCACAGATCATCTTAGGCAAGATGAGATTTACCTGCTCTAAATTAGATGGTTCAGCCTAAGTTAGTCAGCCTAAGCTCCTAATCTTTATTGAACCAACCTTTGCCATAAGAAAGCAAAAATGTAAGGAAAATGGTCAGCACAATAATGGAAACTACTTGCTACTAATAGGATTTTGGTAATTGTAGCTTCAAACTGGAATTACTGATGGGTAAACCACCATCTGAGCATTTTCCTCTGAGTTGCAAGATGAAAAAATAATAGGAGAATGTATTGTTTTCAAATATGTTGGAATAAAACCACTGTGTTTTTTAGCCCTGAGAAAGCTGTTGTTCCCCTGGAATACTTTTATTTTGTATGACTGCATCCTGGAGCATCCTGGTGTGAGTCAAACTTTTTATGTTTCCCATTCTAGCACAGCGATGGGGAAATGCCTTGTTTTATCATTCTACTCTTAGATTTTTTTCTTACGTTTCTTTTTGGAAGTTTTATCAATAAGAAATGTTACTGACACACACGAAAGACAAGACTTCTGGGGAAAATAAATCTGAGCAGTCTTTACTGTTTGCAT
>VWYI01043831.1:15333-45645 GCA_013399455.1 Anthoscopus minutus | reverse complement strand
TTTTTTTAAAAAATATTTCTGTAAGAAGTAAGAGCAAAAATCCTGATGTACTTTTGTTTGGATACACTAAAATAAGCTGCAATTTGCCACACATTTTACCTTCAGGTACCTCTTTGTGTTATGTCACTTCGATGCCTCTGGATTTTGATTGCTCACAAGCTCACAAAAGTGTTCTCAGCTTTTCTCTAGGTTTGCTGAGGGGGGAAAAAAATAATAAATAATTCCACTTACTTTTTCCAAACTCCTATGTGAGACTCTCGGATCCTGTACAGCAGTGCTTTTGCAAATGCAAATGAGGCTCTGTCGCTGATGTCGTAAACAATGATAAATCCATCAGCCCAGTGCAGCTCATCTGTGAGGGGCAGCTTCCCCTGCTGGGGCTGAAAGGAGTTCAAATGCACACAGAAAAAGAATGTTACTCTTGTCATTTCAGAGCCTTTTCTCTGTCCCTGTGAATGCGAGAACATAGTAACAAAAATACATTTAATAGGTCTAGGTGCTGGCGTTGAATTGTGGCTAGTGCTGCTCCAAAAGCCCTATAAATAACCAGCATCAAAGGTGGCACTTTGGATCAATGGCAAGTTAATTTAGAAACATTTACACTTTGTTTAAACCGTGAAATTCCACAACCCATTGCTTATGCTTGAAGTTCTGCAGGGTTACATGAGGATTAAACTCACAGGAGCCATCAACATTTGTGTGTTTTGTTACAGCTCTGGTTTGCATGTTCCTAATATTCTGACTACAGTACTCTTAATGATTTTCTTAATTTGTTTTCTTTCCTCTTTGAATTGTTCAAGTTTCAAACACTAATTACCCATATGCTGAATTTCTGAAGACCTAGAAAAAAAAAATCATTCAACCTGCAGCTGAGTTTAATAAAACTGGTGGCAAAAGTCACTGGAGTGATAAAAGGGTTATACTAATCCTTGACTCTCTTCACACCAAGAAACTGCCACACTTCTGATTTCCAGAAAGCAACTGCTGTAAACTGTCCCATTAATCAAAGGAGTGTCATTTCAAAACTAAAATTAGCTTATCCCTGCACGTGATTTGGCAGCAGCTAGCAAGACCATATGACCTAAAATAAATAAAATACTGGCAGCTAATCAGGAAAAAAAAAGATTAAAAATTTACTTCACTAAACAACTAAAGTTAGGCCTTGTTCCTAAGGAAAAAACTAGTACAAGACAGCTCAGAGAGGAAACATCTGCCCATATTGCAGCAACCAAAGTCTCCCATCATAATTTAGGCCTAACCTGTTGAATCCTATCCAGTCCCAGTGTTTCAACACCTTAATAAAGAGCAGCCCCCATGGCACAGGATTTAATATGACAGCAGGTGGAAGCTGGAGGCAAGCTCAGCAGAGGAGACTTAAGGTGGAAGCAAGTCCAGGGAACTGCAGCCTCGAAGAGGAGCATGGCAAGGGGAGGCTCCAACCTGCTCTGTGACACTGTGGCTGTTTCAGGATCCTCACTGCCCTGGGACAAGCAGTGCTGTTTGTCTTAGCACTGGCTTTTAAGCTTTTAAGTCCCTGAATTTCAGTGTGGGTCAGACTTTCAGTGGTTTGGCTTTCATATTAACATTCTTACCCCAGCAGGTAAGAGGCAGCTGCCCAAAAGGGAACCTGGAGAGCCAGTGTGATCAGCCAGACCTGGGTCTGCACATCTTACACGGTGCCTAAGCTTCTCTATTTCTGTAAATTAAGTAAATCAATACAAAACTTCATTTCAGAGTGGTTTACTGTAATTCATTTTATTTGTCGATGTGTACAAGCTGCACTGTGGCTTTCCTTGGAAAAGGAAATTGTTCTGTGAATGCAAGCCTTACTTCCAGGCCTGCCTGCTTTCACCATTTATTTATTTAATAAACTTTTTGCTTTATAAGCTGTATTTCATTTATTTAGGGTATTTGAGAAAACTGCATGTAATCTAGCAATTTATCCCTGTATTTACCTATGTAAAGCAAAAGTGGTAAATTATTTCTCTTAGTATTATTTCAAAGTACAAATGCATTTTCAGAAAATTTCAGCAATGAAGGGTTTATTTGATGAAATGGGAAAGTACTTGGTAGTTCCAGGCCCCAGCAACTATAAAATTTTAGTCTTTAAAAAAAACCAAAAGAGCAGGCACAAATTCCAAAAGTTTGTAACCACTTGATCCTTTTTACCATCTAGAAAAGTAATGAAAAACACCTTTTCTCTACCCTCCTCCTGCTAAATTCTTACCTGTGAACAAGGGTCATAAATTTCCAGGTGGATCTGCCTCCCATCCAGGCACAAGTGTTTTGTGTAGATGCATTCTAACAGATAGATATTATCCAAAGAAAACCAGTGTTACTGACTGGGAATGACAGAGAAGAGACAAGAGGGAAGAAAGAGAGAGAAGAGGGGAAGAGGGAAGAGAGAGGAGAGAGGAGAAGACAAGAAGCAAAAGTATAATTTGATAATACTGAGGATTCCTTGAATACTGGTTATTTGATTGGTTTCTCAAGACATTTAGAATTTTTTGTCCCTGGTTTTTTTGCAAGTGAGGAGGGTAGTCAGGGAGGGTTTTTTTGTTTGTTTGTTTTGTGGTTTTGGTGAACTTTTTTTTCCAAACACACTCTCTAAACAAACCTATTTAATTTTGCAGCAATCAAGCAGCTAATCAGGGGCAGACCAGCACCATTTCACTGGGGTGTTCCCATCAAAGTCTTGGTGAATGAAAAATTCCAGACCCTGCTTTTCCTCTTCCAAAATGCAAGGGAGGAGAATTCACAATCAGCTTGATACCAGGGCTCAGGATTTTAAAAGTAGTCAGCCAGACTATGTGCAGCTCTGATTCTGCACACAAGTTGCTATTTAGCAATAATATTTATTTACCATGGCTTCTGGTGCTTTAAGAGTTCCCATACCAGGCAGCATTAGACCAAGAGTATTTACAGGACCATGTCCTTAGGAACTAGTCTAAAAATATTTCTGTAGCTTCTCAGATTTAGGACTCTTCACCAACACTGGGAATTTTACTGCAGACTCACCATTACTACTATTTTAAGCAGAAGGATGTTCTAAGCAAGTGTAACCGGTTTGTGGTTGCCAACAGGCTTTCTACACTATAATTTGTTATTTTCTGAACTACAGGGACAAGAATTGGTGTTGACACTACTGAAAACACACTTAAAACTGTGTAGTGAGGGATAGTTCTGTGATATCTGGAATTGACAACTTCAGCATTCTTCATGCTCACCTTAAGAATTCATCTGATGATAAACTATCAGTCCCAAGAATCTCAAGGGTATGAAATCTACAGCCCCTTGTACTTTAAAACTTTTAATTATTATGTTGACTCCACTAATAGTGGCATGATCTGTGTTTTACCACTCCTATTACCACTTTTCTCATCTCTAGAAACAGCGCTAAACTTCTCTTCCAACAAATATTTGTTAAAAAATGAAAATGTTCAGGGGGTTTGGCATGCCTTTTACAGGATGTGCAGTACTGGAGGCTGAGAGCAGAACCTGCTTTTGGTTGTAGCTGGCTTGGAACACACAGAGAGCACAGAGAGCACATAATTTGCACGTGGTAGCTTAGACCTAGAGCAGCCAGCTGGGACACAGACTGTCTGCTCAGTCTGTGTTTGGATAATCACAAGTCATGACAGAGCACACAAGTACAGTTGTAGCTCTTCCTTCAGAACTAGTTCATTTGGATATATTCAATACTAGTACTTTTTTTCTTTGTTATTTACAGATCACTAGAAGCTACTCTGATTCCTGTGGGTGGGGGAAACTAAAAAAGTGTGGAGAGAGTCCTTGGCTTTAGCAGGGAGAGTGAGGTAGATCTCTGTCCCTCATTAAGTTTTGGGACTTCTACCACATCAGCTGGGATGGCAGCACATTTCCAAAAGTTATTTGTGTATCAGCTGAACAGTATTTCTACCCGGGATGTAAAATTCCATGTCCTGCTTTGCCACCTCCCAAGACTTAGAAGTGTCTTAACTCTTCCTTCTGGCAGGAATTTCTATCTTTTGTACAGCGAGCCTTTCCTCCAAGCCATCAAACCAGCGCGCTCCTATTTCACTGGGGGCCTCGCCTTCTGCTTTCATTATCCACCGTGCCAGATAAACAACCTGGTTCCCCTTTCCCCTGCAGCCGAGGAGGGGACATTCAGTAGACCCGGAGCTGTTTTGGGTTTTTTTAGTCTATTCCTTTACTCTCCCCACCTCCCCTCTGATCAAGCTGACCATAAACAACCCTGGTTCCCACTCTCAGCCCGGTTCTCTCTTTCCCCGTTCCCAGCCGCTCCACAGCCGCTTTCCAGGGAGCATCTCTGCGCTTCGGAGCGATCTCTCCCCCGGCACCCGGCTCGCCCCTTGCTCTCTCTGGGGAACCCTTCCTCCAACCCTGCCTCCATCCCTGCTTCCATCCCGGCCTCCCTCCCTGCCTGCCCGCGGGAGGCGCGGCGCTCACCGGCGCTGGACGCGTACTCTCCGATGAAGCGCCGGGTCAGGAACCGCACCGCCAGCGCTGCGGGAGGGAAGCAGAGCCAGGATTAGCGGGACCGTGCCTCCCCTTCCACCAAACCCGAGGCATTCCCGGGCTCTCGCCCTTACCCGACTTGCCGGCTCCGCTGCAGCCCAGCACGGCCACCTTCACCTCGGTCATTCCGCCGCCGCGCCGCTCCCGCCGCCTGCGAGCCTTTAAAGCGCCTCGGGCGACACCGCCCCGCATCCCGCACCCCGCATCCCGCATCCCTCACCCCTCACCCCTCACCCCTCATCCCGCCTCCTCCCGGCTCTCCGCCCGCCGGTGCCGAGGGAAGTGCCGCTCCCCGCGGCGGGGCCCGGCCCCCTCGGCTTCTGAGAGGCGCCTTCCTCCTCATCCTCCTCCCCTCGAGTGCCGCAGCGCCAGCCCCCGCCGCGCAAACTTTCCGCAGGTCGCCCTCCTGCCGCCGCCCCTCGCCTCCTCCTCCCCTCGGCGCGCTCAGGAGCTAGGGGGAAAAGGAAATAAGAAAAAGAAAAGGAAAAGAAACTAAAGAAAAAGAAGAAGAAAAAGAAAAAAAGAAGAAAAAAAAAAGAAAAAGAAGAAAAAGAAGAAAAAGAAGAAAAAGAGAAAGAAGAAAAATAATAAAAAAGATAAAAAATAAAAAGAAGAAAAAGAAAAAGAAGAAAAAGGAGAAAAAGAGAAAAAGAAAAAGAACAAAAAAGAATAAAAATAAGAAAAAGAGTAAAAGAGAAAAAAGAAGAAGAAAAAGAAACAAGGTAAAAATTAAAAAGAAGAAAAAGAAGAAAAAGAAGAAGAAGAAGAGAAAAAGAACAAAAAGAAGAGCAAAAAGAAAAAGAAAAAGAAGAAAAAGAGGAAGAAGAAAAAGAAAAAAGAAGGAAAAAAAGAAAAAATAAAAAGAGAAAAAGATACGAAGAAAAAGAACAAAAAGAAGAAAAATAAAAAGAAGAAAAAAAAGAAGAAAAGAAGAAGAAAAAGAAAAAAAAGGAAAAAAAAAGCAGTGTGTGTGTGTTTGTGTTTGGTTTTGCTCTAAGTTTGTTTTGCAGGCTTGTCATCATTTTATATCAGGAATATGAAAGTGAAGAAACTAAAGTGATTTCTTTTTTAAGTAATTCACTTTTGTATATATATGTATATAAATGGTTTGCACTTGTTTGTTCTCTGCCCCAGGTTTTGAAACTCTCATCTAACTCTCACTAAAGCTCTAATCTTGTAAAAAACTTCTGTGGGTTTGCCTTTTTGTTCCTGAGAATGTGTTTATTGAATTTAAATTTGGAGTTATGTGGTGTGTGGTGTTCAGCTAAGATTTGAAGTACACCTGTGAGAGGGGGAAATGTGAAATAGCAAAATACTACAGATGTGGAAGGTGGGGAGGAAAGGTTCACCCCCCTGAAAAGACAGCCTGTGTCTGCTGCACTCTTTTTTTTTTGAGGTTCTCCAAGTGCTCCCTAATGTCTGCTTGGTTCTGAGCATACACAAAATACATCTGTGCAAAGGTTTACCTAGCCCATTGAAATAAGAGATTGCTTTAACCTCCAGGCTGGTTGCACTTTTATACTTGCTCGGTTTCTGTTTATTTTATTTGCTATATATAATTTCAGTATACTTATTCTGGTATTTTTACTCCCTTCTGATGGAGCTGCTGTGAATGATATAAATCATTCAATAAAGCACTGCTGCAGTGTGCTTGCTAGGGGGTATTACAGGTTCAAGAGATTTACATGACCTCAAGAAAAGAGGCAGGTGGGGTATTTGAATATAAGTTTGTTACAGCTGATAGAAATGCTCACTGCAGGAAAATAAATTCTAAATTAACAGGCAGATGAAACTCTAAAGTCCCTGCTTAAAAGTTGCTCAGGGCTGGAGGTGGGATCACAGGGTACATCTATTTTACATTCTGGAGGCTTTTTCACTGAATAATAGAATGGTCTGGGTTGGAAGGGATCTTAAAGATCATCCATTTCCAGTCCCCTTGCCTTGGGCAGGGACACCTTCACTATCCCAGGTAGCTCAGAGCCCCATCCAGCCTGGCCTTGGACATTTCCAGGGATGGGGCAGCCACAGCTTCTCTGGGCAGCCTGTGCCAGGGCCTCAGCACCCTCACAGGGAGGAATTTTTTCCTGATATCCAATCTAACTCTACTATTTTTCAGTCTGAAACCACTTCCCCCTTGTCCTATTCTGGTACTGCTTGCTCACAAGAAAAAAGCTATGAAAGTGTCTAATAAAACCTTAGTCTTTAGACTTTTTTTGGCTATTTTAACATTTGCTTTTGAAATAGCAGGGTGCTGAGGTCACTAGGCTTAAGCCAATATTAGTGTAACAGGCACAACTTGATATTTTGCTATTTCATATACACTGAAACCACTGCAACAGCACAGAGAGACTTTACAGGAAACAGCATCAATACAGAGGATCTGGCAGCTTGCTAAAAATCAGATACTGTGGTACTAAGTGTTGTGCTTGAGATGTGAATTGTCCAGATTCTTATTTTATACCTTCTGCAAAGGAAAGAACAGAATCCAGGTCTCTGTTCCCATTATTTGAACTTAACTACATAAACACATGCCTTGCCTAAACAGCAGATAGGATGACCAAATTAGGGTGTTGGACATGTTAAAGAATGTACTGCCTGGGACTTTTATTTCTTTTAGTAAAACAAAACAAAAATGTGTTGAGAAGACCAAGATGATTTGTTGTGCGTATTTGGCATGTATATAACTTAAAACCTTAGAGAAATGAAGTTTAATTGAAGATTAAAAAATGTGAATGTTTCTTTTCTTAAAGGCTATTTTTCTCTAGCCCTTCCTAGAACTAAGTGGAACTGAAAAAATTTATAATGAAAGGAACTCCTGAATATCCACTTTTCTGTCCATTTTCCCTTATTACTGCTGCATTTTCATTTTACAAGGGTACACACAGAGATTTTTTAATTTCTTCACAAATGTAGGACAAATACAAAATTTCTTCTACGTCAACACCCACACAAAACTTCACAACAAAAGTTGATCACCTGTCTAAGTACCACCATATCAAGTTTTAATGAATATTTTTGTTAATCATCTTTTTGAAAAGTTTTGATTAGCATGAAGTTTCTAGCACTTGCTAGAAGAAATGCTGCAGTGACCATAATTTTTTTTTATTTTTTTGCCTAGATTTCACCTTTTCTGTAGAAGTTTGTGGTAGATGTTGTAGTAATGCCACTTTAAATTGCCTTTGCTGCTTACTTTTGAGGCTTGGATACATTCCTCAGTGGAATACACAGAGGTGTTTATTCACAACAGGAAGGAAACCTGATAGAACATCATCCCAGTTATTTATCTTTGTGTGGTGAAATGGAATAGATGAAAAATGCATTTTTCCTCCTCAAAATGCTGAGCTGCTCTTAGAGGTAGGTTGTTTTATTAAGGGACTGAATTTTTATCTTGTTGGCCATGGGGAAGTGCTTGGTTTGGGGTTTTTGTAGCAGAAATTACAAATTTGCTCAATGACAAAGTACTCTTAGTGCACAAGGTAAAGCAGCAGGTTGATTTTCAATTTCTTACTTGAAATAATTACCTGAACCATTTGTTTGACATCTGTTCTACACAAACTTTAGGACACAGATTATTTTTTCAATGTATAACCATGAAAAGACCAGAACAAGATAAAGACCTCTATCTTTCACTGCAATGCAAATATTACACCATTAAAATAGTCTCATCATATGCCTTGGATTGCCATATGAAAGCTTTAAAAAATCCTTCTCAAATAATTAAGGTGTTAATGACAACAAGCAAGGGATTTTAAATGGCATATATCTTCCTTATATATAATTATGGTGGCCTCTAATTTTAGACAAAATTCAGCTTGGCTTGAGTCTCATATAACAGACTTTTCTCAGAAAACAGAAATCCTTAAACATTTAACCTAATCCAAGTTCAGAAAAATGTGAGCTGCAAGGCTAAATGCCCACAGAGGGTACTTATATCCAAATCCCAACATAAAGAAGATAACATAATTTTAACATAAAGAAGATAATTTTTATTTTTAAATTCCTAGGGGAATGCTATCTCGAGTTACAGAACCCTATTTGTAGCAGAACAGAATTTTTTGTGTTCTTTAATTATGTTTTGTACAAAAATAATTTATTTTTGGTAATTTACATTAAAAATTAAACATCATATACAGAGAAAGTTATTGATAATCTCAGTAGAAATTGGAAAATAAATAAATAAATAAATAAATAAAAGTTATTTGTTTCTGTAATGGAATTTGCCAGAAAGAAATATTGCTTACTGAGATAATTCTAAGTGTTTGAGACAGTTTCCCCTCTTTTGGCATTGGAAGAAAAATAGCTACTTTCCAAATATACTTAGCAAAAGTTTTCAAATAAGACAGGGAATATCATCCTAAAGTAATTAAAAAATCTTGTCATAGAGAAATATTTATTTAAGGCTTAAATAACCCAGGCTCAAGTACCTGACTTGAATCAAATAACAATTTAAAATCCTGTTGATTCCATCCCAGGTGATTGCAAAACTCATGAGGGATGAAACCAGTTTTTATTCCCTGTCACTGATGTTATTTATACAGGAAATTAAAAATAAACAAACAACCCCCCCAAAAAAAATCTCATAAACCAAAAACAGCTGTGATAAAATGTGCTGCAAGAAACCATGAAATTTCAGGGCAGATTAACCTTTACCACCAGGTAATTTGGTACATTAGTTTTGCTTTGTTTTTTTTTTTTTTTACCTAAATTTCCATCTCTGATTTGATAAAAATTGTGATCAAAGACACTTTCTGGTGGTTTTCCCATCTGAAAAAAAGAAATTTAAAAAAAATAGAAAAGGGAAAAAAAGGCAAAAACTACTGAGCTGAGCTGTCAGAAAAATGGCACAAAAATACATAGTGAAAAGCTTACATAATTTCCATCAACTGGAGAGAAAAAACTGTGAACTTGCATTCTACAAGCAATTAAGATTTGACTGCTTTTGGGAAAGAACAAAAAGATAGCACTTAATTTAATTAACGTATTTTTTATTTTTTTAAGTAATTAGGAAAAAAATATGGGGAGGTTGTGATATGCTGGGGATTTGAAATATCAGATGGGGATTTTAGATATCAGAAAATGAGTACAAACTGTATTTATACATTTTTTGCCCTACAATCTAGAAACAAGTGTTGCATACACAAAAATTGTGGGAACTACAACTGATGGCATTCCCCTAAAACAGGTGAAACAAAAAGCATGAGATTAGAAGTTTTCCCTGACTGTAAAGTAGGAAAAACAGACCACAATGAACTTTGAAATGGATTGAAGAGCCAGTCACTGTTCAAGTTTAGGGCTAAAAATGACACCCAACCTATTTCTGCTGTGATGGCCAAGGCTTTTTAGTGATCACTGATGTTTGTGGAGTCTGCATGGTGATGGAAGTTCTCAAATAAATTACAGGGAGATAAACCAGGGCTTGAATTTGCAGCATTTTAAGCGTTCTGCAATAAAATGCTGGCACAAATGTTGTTCTCTCAGGTGAATATGTGAGATAAGCTGATCTGCAAGGGAAGCCAGGGCTTTAGCTGGGAGTGTTGAGCTATAATGTGCTGCCCTCTGCCTGGGGCCCTTTGGGTTTAAGGTCAGCTCTTTCTATAGGTAGGAGAGGCTTGAGGCTGCCTCCATGGGTTCAGAGATGAAGGGTGACTCCAGCTGAGCATGTTCCTTGGCATTGTCAATTCTCTCCACTCTCAAAATCAGATCTTGTGCATTTTTTGATTGTAGATATATTCTGAAAAATCTTTGAACAGTATATATGAAGCACAGGGTTTTTTTTCCTAGCAAGATTTATCTTGCTATTAATCCATTACTTGAACCATTATGAGATATGAGAAGGAAAGACATGGTTTCTTTTTAAAGATTTCATGTTCTCTTACAATATATTTAATGTATTTTTGTTCATGTTTGCCTCTTTTGTGTGTTAAAATATTTATCTGTGTGTTATATGGCATCTCATGCCAGTATATTTCAGATTAAGCTTTTATTAGGTCGCAGCATAAATAAGAAATTACTTAACTCTTAATTTCTGCTAGATTAGTATAGTGAAGTTCAGAGTGCAATACGTATTAGAAGAATAAAGTAGAAAATGAAAATAGTTAACATTTATTCATAACTTCTACTGTAGGAGATGTCCACTCTCCAAATAAAATATGCTAAATGTATCAGAGTCTAAACATCATAGGAAAATACAGAGCTGTTTCTAACTCTGTGGTTGCCATGGTTTAGATCCAGGAAAAAACTCAAGAAAAGATTTAATGTTCATCTTGAGTTGATAAAAAGCTGTTTACATCCAACTCTGCCCTCTGTTTCTTCCTGTGGATTCTTGTGATTTCCGTGGAATTCAATCATATGGTCTTGTAACCCCTTGACTGAATGGATTGGTTTGCTGATATCATATAAAAATAAACTGAAAAATAAGTTTCTGCATTTGGTTTCATCTTGAATCACTTAACTGAACTGACCTGACACTGCATCCCAAATAGTGGGATAGAGAAGGCTGTGGGAGTGTGTAACCATGAGCAGGATGAAGGACACAGCTGCATCTTTCAAAAGTAGCCTGCAGGTGGAACAGCTTTAGAAGAGTTGGGCAAATTTTAGCTAAACAAGTCTCTGGGAACAGCTTTTGTGCATCCCAGGTTTCTGGAAGTGTTCTCTGTCTTTCAAAGCTCATGGAGATTGATGTCACAGAGCCTCTGATGATTGGGAAAAGATGCTCCAATCCTCAGGAAAAGCACAGAAGGGGCAGTAGCTTATGGGAAGGGATCATCTCCTCTGCTCAGCTTTCATTAGACCATGCCTGGAAAAGCACTTTTGGTTTTGGCATCCCTTTCCCCTGGAAGAATGGGGACATTCTCCATTCTTGTCTCCACAGACAGCTGCTGAGTGACTGGAGTAAGTGCAGCAAAGACTGCCAAGATGACAAAGGGCCTGGAGCACTTGCCCTGAGAGGAGAGGGACCCTTCAGCCCCCCAGCACTGATGAGGAGCTTGCTGAGAAGTTGAAACCAGGCTCTTGATGTGGTGCACTGTGGGAGGACAAGACATAGCAGGCTCAGATTAAAAAGGGAGAATTTCAGCCTGGGTATATGGGAAATCCTGCCTGCCATGAGGCCAATCAGCCCAACAGATTGCCCATCCTCATAGACTGGCTAGGGAAATGGCCAGTGACATGAATTCAAAAGTGGACCATTGGAAGGGTTGTGATCAGTGTCATAAAACCCAGAAGAGATCCAGTCACTGGTGATATCCCCCGGTCATCAATAATGGGGCCAATATTGTCACATACCCTCAATCACAACCTGGATGACAGGACAGAATACCTTGCTCTACCCTTATTTGATGGCAAACTCAGCTGAATTTCTTTTTAAGTCCATTCCCACTTCATTTATGATTACTGAGCCACAAAATCATCTTTAAAAGATCTTGGAAGTACTTTAAGGTACTGTTGTTGCAAGATGTAATCCATGTGAAAAGGTGCTGAGCACCCCAAAATCCATCAGTCAGAAAAGACAATTCATAATACACTGTGTGATTTTGCTTACATTCTGCAATGACCTTGTACTCTTTTAAAACAGTCCCAGAGAATTTGCAGGAAGGGTATAATCAGAGTTGTTTATTAGTGTACTGTAGTGTGTCACTCTAGTGGGAACACTCCAGTGACTCTGAGTAGAACTGTCTTTGGAAAAGTGGCACTTACATTCCTAAGGTTTTTAATAAGCCTCTGACACTAAAGCTATGATTTGGCTTAAAATTTTATGGTCATTTTTTCTAATTAAATTCTTCATATTTTCATTTAATGCTATTTAATGTTTCAGAAAAAGGTGCTTGTAGTCTGAGTGTTCAGGCATAGTGTTCTACTGCAGATGAAAATGTTAATAAGTGATATTTTGGTTAAGTTTTGTATATAGATGAAAACTGAGATTCTGAAGTGATTTTTATAATCCAAATTCCTACTAATAATTATATTGTTTGTGTATTTTTTGGCCTTTCCTCTGTTTGGGCAATGGAAATTGTTACAGTTGAGTACGGCCAGTGTTATTTTCAGGTTCTCACTAAGGGTTTTGTTTTGCTTGGTGCAGTAGATAATGCAAACATTATCTTCTGCAAGAGGGTTAGAATTACTAATTTAGAGATATTGCCATTAGAAATAAAACAAAAGACATGGAATATTTTTCTTGGTGTCAAATCCAGTAGGAGCTGATCTGACTCAAGTCTGTCTTGATTGTACCACACTAAAAGTGTATCTGGCAAGGACCTATTTACAGAGTAGGAGACTTTGCACCTTTCTGGCTTATAAACAAAAATAGAAAAATACAAGATATTCACAAAAAGCTTTTGGGTTTGGGTTGTATTTAGTTGGTTTTGTTTAGGTTTTCTTGCTTTCTTTTGTTTGTTTGTTTTTTTCTTCAGGGCAATGTGTAAATTTATTACTGACATTCTTTGGACTTTCTTCAGCTGTGAGAAGTTCCTGCAGACAGGCTCTTATGAGAAATTTATAAATGATTTTATTTTCATGCACACAGTGAAGATAATGGTAGTAAAAAAAAAAATAAAAATCAAAGCTAGTTATAGGATTCTGGAATTCAGGAATAGAAACACACCCCAGGTATATAACACTGCAGAGCATATTGTAGAGGCACTAATGGGGATTATGACTGTGAGGAAAAAATACCTCAGGGTTTAACATCTGAATCTTGAATTGTTTTAGATGCTTTGTGTGCCCACAGCTGTTGACTGCTGCTGAAAGAAGCAGGAGGGAAAAGAAGAATAGAAACACACGTTCATCAGCAGGTATTTTCATGTAAATACCCAGCTGCAGACAGTTTATTTCAGAATCAGTTCATTGGAATTTTAATTAGCTGAGGTTCTATATGAAGCTTTAATTAGTGTACAGAAAACTGTAACTGCTCAGAACACACTTATGTAGTGATGGCAGCCCAGGGTGTGGGGTGGGAAGAATCTCTGTTTCCAATAGAGCTAAACAATTTGGAAAAGATGCACTGAAAGCCAGGACTCAAGCAGACTGTTACTGAAAGGATTTGCAAAAGCAGACAAACCAAACAGGAGAAAAGACATCCATTTTAGCATGTTCTGCTGGGGACAGCTCTTTGTGGTAAAAATGCTGCAGTGAAGGTAATGAATTTTGGATTTGAAACTCTCATATGGCAGGATTGTGTCTTTGCTTGTCTTTGTGTTCTCTTTCCCTTTGGAGGCCTGCTGGTGTCTCAGAATCAATTGTTGCCCAGAGGGCAATGAAATAGGAGAATTTTAATGGTCTTGCAACTTGATGATTTGCATTACAATGTTGCTGCACCATTTAAAGGGCTCAAATATTTCCAGTGTAAAAGTCTTGAGTTTGGTAAGCCAAGAGAGTTTTGAGTGTGGATCTATCACAGTTTATAAAATGCAGCCTTAGTCAGGGGGCTGTGCTTACTTTCTAATTTGGTTACGAATCAGAGATTTTCCATTTAATTACAAAACTGATCAGCAGATTCCATCAGAGAGAGAGAGAGAGTAAGTTTTGTTTTCTATAATATCCTTGGCTAGATTTATTTTAAAAAAATAAAAAAAAATCATAAACCCTTCTGTTTGTTGAACTGAAAACAAATGGATGTAGGTTTCCAGTGATCTGAGCTGGGTCAATGGGGATATTTTCTGTCTGTCTAAATCATTGTGAGTTTTTTTTTATGTTCACTTTGTGTGTCATAAGACTATCATTTATAAGATAAGAGCCTCATCCTGTTCCTGCTGAAGTCAATGGGGGTTTTTGCAATTGCTTTTCAACAGTAGTAGGATTGATGACTGGAACTGAGCAGCTGCTGAAAGGTTAGTTTTAAAGCAGAATTGTGGTCAGAAAAGCAAAGTGACCTTGTCAAGCTGACATGCTGAGAGCACTACATTTATTTTTTCCCAGTGACATCCAGACCAAATCTGCTCAGTTTACAAGTCAAACATTTTTTATTGACTTCCAGAACTGCAAAGTCAGCATCAGTCAGTCTGGACAATCAAAACTGTTACTTCTGCTTCAGTCTGCAGAAGATGCAACATTTAGAGCTTGGTTGACGTGGCACTGATGCATGGCTGAATCCAGGCTGCCTTCCCATGCCTGTCCTGGCTCTGGAGGGTGAAAGCTGCTGCAGGAAAACTGGATTTGTTAGGACAGCAAAGAGACATGGCTTGCAGAGATAAAAAGATATATATACTGGGGAAGTAAGGGCCACTTTTATATCTTGCTTCTAGTTTTACCTACACTTTAGTCCTTATGCCTCATGCTATGATAAGGATTTAATGTTTTTACATTTAGTCTCTTCATTGCAAAATATGTTTTCCAAAAGTGCTTGCTTTTTTATGATAAAGCTCATTTCTAGGTCAGTTTAAAACTTCAGAAGCCAAATGTGAAAGAGGCAACTCCTTCCAGATCCTGCAATCCTTTGTTTACTCTCAAGGGTTCACCAAGATCAGGAATATGGATTGGAATAAAATTCAATTTATTATTTAAGAGATCTTCACATTATAGAATTACAGGTGGGTCTTCAGCAGATGCTGGCTTATCACATCTGTGCTTTAATCTGACCCTGACCTCAAAATCTGATTTCTGCCATGCTTTATAGCACACATACCTTGTTGGATATTGTTTGATGGAAATCTGCTCTCTGAAACTGGAGATATTTTTAAGGCCAGGTATTAATGCCTCTTCTGTAAGTGTGAGCATGCACTACATTCCCTGAACTCAGATGAACTCGTTGGATGCTACAGAGGCTCATCAGATTTTTACTGTGGAGATTTTTCTCACGTTTTCTCTAGGTTTGGGGTTTTTTATTCCTCAAATTCAACGAAAGGTCACAAAAATATTGCTGTTTGCTTTCATCTCTAGAGTTCTTCCTTTTTCTGTTCTTTGTTTAATGAATTTGTTAATCTGCAGGTGAGAATTTTTTACTTTTTTTTTGGAAGGAGAGTGTGGTTAGATAGAGGAGGAGCTGCTTGTTGATCTCCGTCTTCATTCCTGGTGGCTGATGAGCCTTGGAAGGGCAGGGGAAGGTTGCTCCTGACTGAGCCTGCACAGGGGAGGAATGTTTTAGTGAGATGCTGGAGAGGACACAGAATGGGACAGAGGAGGTGGGAGGCAGATAGAAAGCTGGAGAATAAGAAGAGGAGTAGGAAATGTCTGTGCAAAGGAGCTGCTGCGCTGTTTTGGAGATGGTAGAACTTGTGAAGATCTGGAGGTTTGTTCCAGCCAGCACTTCTGCACGATAAAGGGATATGAAAATGTTTCAGCCTTCATGAACACCACTCTATGGTTGCAAGTTCATTTTAAACCTTTCTGTTTAGTGCCTTGCCCAAATCCAAAGTTTCCTTAATTTTCTTCTTGTTTTTTTTTTTGTACCTTCAAGTGACACTGTAGGGAATTGAAAATGTTTGGTACCTGTCAGAGTGCTTTCTTTTTAAAAAAGTTAAGTGATTTGCTCTTACTTTTTAAATTATGAAAGATGTGATCATCACTCACATGGATCCAGCTTTATTTTTATCTTGGATCACATAGGTTCTTCAGGAACTGTGATCTCTTTCCAGTTATGTAAAAAAGCCTGAGTGGAAACAAAAAGCAAATCTGAACTGTGTGTGCATAGAGATCAATGCATTGAATCAAAAAAAATTATAATTTTTCTGCGTGTGCCTAGCTCAGATTTCTTGGTCCAAGCAATTAAAGTTATTTTCTGGAAAAGTCTGGGTCTTTAAAAAAAACTAACAGAAAACAGAGACAACAAAGCAGGGAAAACAAAATCCTCTCCCACCCCCCATTTGGGAAAACAAACAGAATGGAATGTATGGAAGTACTCAACTTAATGACATACAAACCTTAGCTCTGCCTCTATGCTATTGCAGGAGTAGAAAATCCAGTGATTGCTCCTTTTGCCGAAAGAACCCCATCATCTTTCAGAAAACAGCTCGTGATTTAGGGGCAGCCTGATAGCAGAAGGTGCTTATTGACTCAGACTTTGTCAAAGAAAAACGATGTGCAGTTAGTCATGTGTAAGTACAAACATCTGCTGTGAGGTGCTACAGAACTGGTGTGCAGCCTGTGTGCTCTTGCAGCAGTGCACAAGCCACAAGAAGCTGTTTTACCTCATCAGAAAATGTTATGTTTGAAATTGCTCTGGAAACGGCCTTCTTTTAGCACTTCATAATGACTCATCCCCTTGTCTGTGCTGTTAACCCAACTGTGTTTGCCTCCCAGACTTTCTGAATTGGTGCCATGAGGTCAATGTGGTCTCACGAGCTTCTTGCTAAAATCATTTGTTTATGGGCAGGGACACGACTTCAGGTAAAGCTGAGGTATCATCACAGTTTAGGAGTGAAGACAGACACCCTCAAATTTCTTCTAAGGAGGAGAATTAAACCTAAGAAGTAAGTGCTGTTTTGCTTTTCCGTGGATGTCATATCTCTCTTCCTTTCTCCTAATACAAACATGTACAGAGCTTGGATTTCTGAGTGTGGTGTTGCTCATGTTAGACAGAAATTGTATTTATTTCCAATTTGTGCATCCTAACAGTAACATGCTTTTTTAAAATACAGTAAAAAAATGAATTTAATCTATTTGTATTTTACACCTTCTTTTAAGTCTTGTCTACTTCCAAACTCAGGTGAATACCCTTAATATACTAGAGTTTTAGAAGATGTGTATGAAAATAACTCTACAAACACTTGTTGCAGAAACAAACACTATAAATCAGTGGGAAGTGTCCCACTTTCTTACTAGAAAAATATATCAACCACAACTTGCCTGAAGTCAACTGGGATTTTTTTGTCTTATTCTCTGTAGTGTTGAAGTGGCCTCCATTTCTGTCAAGTTCAATTGGATTTGCAGTTGTTCAGAATCAGTTCTGTGAGAGCTTTTGTAATTTCAGGGCATTCAAAACCAGAGAGGGTTCTTTGGTCGGCACAGCCTCATCTATATCTAGTTTTTAAATGATGAGTCCCCTCAATCTGACAGTGTCCCATGAGGTCCCCTGACTTCTGTTAGTCTAAGTCAAACAGAAAGGCTTTCTGCCTTGGTTTGGAGATGACCAGCAATGGAGCTCTTGAGTATTTATGTGATTAGCTGGCTCAAAGAAACAAATCTCTTAAGAATTAAATAGCGATAATTACACATTCACTGCAGTCTGAACCTGGCTGCCTTCGCTTCCAGCAGTCGATTCCTGGGAGGATGTCGGTGTTGAATGGGAGTGCATCCTGAAGCAGGTTTGCTGATCCTTTTTCACCCCCCAAAGCCCTGTATCCCCCTCACATCCGCCAGGGTCCTGGGGCCGGCAGATTCCTTCGCGTTCCGGCGGCGGGAGCGCGGCTGATGCGCTCCAGCTGCGCAGACACATCTGGGGCTGGGCAGGCGGGCGCGGCAGGGATGAAATGTCTCTGCCTTCACCTCCTCCCCTCCATCGACCCTCTCAAGGCACCCTGCAGAGCCTTTCCTAATGCTGCATCCTGCTCCTGTAAACAAAGCCTTTGTTAAAGGTCGGCTTAGTCCACGCTGACTTCTGTCTGTGAAAGCTTTTGCATGGTTGTAGCATAATGGGGGTCTAAAAAGTCTTTCAGCAAAACGGGTTGGGTTGGTTTTATTCAGTTTGTTGCTCTTCTGAGCACAATCCTGCTATTCAAGGTTCTTAAACAAAGTTTATATCTCTTTAATAGAGCTTTGAAAATAAGGATATTGTTACTTACAAATAGTGTTATTTTGAAAGAGTACTGATCAGAATACCCTGGGGTACTAGTTCAAAGGTGATGTGAAAGTAAAGTTTAAATCATAGAATTGGTTCAATTGGAAGGGATCTTTGAAGATCATCCAGTCCAGCCCTGCTGCAATGAGCTGGGGAATCTTTAACTCAATCAGATTGCTCAGAACCTTCTCCATTCTCACCTTGAATGTTTCCAGGGATGGGTATTCTACTCCCTCTCTGGGCAACTGTTCCAGTGTTTCAGCACCTTCGTTGTAAAAAAAATTTATTCCTGGTATTGAGTTCAAATCTACCCCCTTTTAGTTTAGAACCTTCACTTATCCTAATGAAAAATCTATCCCCATCTTCCTTATAAGCCGCTTCTAAATATTGCAATATTGGAAGGTTGCAATAAGGCATAACTTGAATTATATTTGGATATAGATAGGCCATATAAATAATATGTAAATATGTAAATATATTTCAAATATTCTCTGTGAGTTATACAGGAATATTAATAGTATTAATATTTTTAGGTGTTGTTTAACATATTCCTTATGTATGTTCCTTGTATGTATAACACACCATTATAACAACCTATAACCCACCATTCTGCTTCTCTCCAAGCATATCAGAAAAAAAATCTTTTGCTTTCTCTGCTCTATTAAAAATATTTTCACACAGGAATTTCCATATAGCTAGGAATTCTAGTTGCTCATAAATTCTGCATTTGTTAGTCAAGTTTTAGCAGCACAAGCTTAGATATTGAGAAGTTTGCAATCTGTGGCTCCTACTCAGGCTCTTGGTTAGTCTGAGGCAATTGATTTAGAGTCAAGATGCTGCAGATCTGTGGGTTTACATATTTGTATGGATTTTTGTTTGCTTCAGCTTCTTGCAGTCT
Organism: Anthoscopus minutus; assembly: GCA_013399455.1. Classification (NCBI taxonomy): domain Eukaryota; kingdom Metazoa; phylum Chordata; class Aves; order Passeriformes; family Paridae; genus Anthoscopus; species Anthoscopus minutus. Next base: position 26,521 of record VWYI01043831.1, on the reverse strand, counting down.
CGTTTAAAGAACAATTCTTCTGCCATTTTCCTTAAAAACAGACAACAGAATATTTGAGAGAAAAAAAACCCCAGCCTAAACCACTACTGAGACACTGTCACAGACAACTTTGGTAAGAAATTCTTTTATTTACAAATGCTTCCTCAAGAAATGAAATTTGACTTTGAGGTTACTAAAAGTAGGGGAACAACTGTCCAAAACTAGCAGAATTGCTGTGCTGGGCAGGAGCTGAGCAGGCTCCCTTAGCTGCCCATACTGCACTGAGATGCACATTTTGTATTCATGTTACTGCTCCTTAGAAGTGCATTTTATGTTAAGTTAATCATTCCCTTAGATGTGCACTTTATAGTCTTGGGAGACTCCTGTGGATGACAGAACTCAAAATACTCAGTAGAGACCTAATTTAGAGTAACAATACCTTATATAATAAAGTATTTAATTTTCAAGAAGTGTTTTTAAAAAAACTGGCCAGCAAGCAGTCTAACCTCTCTTAAACTTTAGCAAAAACTGTTTGCCCTTCAGTGTGTTTGGTTCCTGGTTTTGAATAAATGCTACAAACTGAGAGCTGATTCTGTTTATAGCTGTCATTTTTTCCTGCTATTATCAAAATTGCTCCTGCCTCCTTTTAAATACAACTTGGCCACCTCCTCTGTATTGTTCTTTCATGAAGAGTATTCTTGACTTCATTGACATTCAATAATGTTGAGATATGCTGCTAATTATTCCCAGCATGAATGCCTGCTTATAATTGCAATTTATCATGAATGTGTAAGATTGGTTAATGATTTTTAAAAAAATATTTTATTTTTTTTCCCTCAAGTCTTGAGGGTTTTATTGTTTCTAAAGCTGCTGAATAACCTGCTGGCTTGAAAATAATAGTTAATGCATACCACCTACTGGTAATAATTACATCAAAGCTTTTTGCTTCTTTTAGTGTGCTAATACTGCAGAGTTTTACGAATTCTTTCCAGCCAAAGAGCTGATTTTTTTATTGAGTGCATCAATGTTCTGAGGAGCCTTCTAGCAGAGGAAGACTGACTTTTCTCTGTTCCAAATAGGTGAGCGTATTCCACCTGCCTCCATGGGGAATTCCTAGACTTAGTAAGCACATTCTCAGATGAATACAGTTTATACATAACCAACTTCCTTCTGTGGAGTGACTAATAAAGAGCCCTGAAACCCTTTTTTCTGAAGCCAGAGCAAAAAGGAGATGGAAAAGTTGACTTCCCTAAATCCAGTGGTGGCAATTTACTTATGTAATTATGATAAATACCTGGCTATGAGCTTTCTCATAGCTCAGAACAGGCCTCTTCTAGACGTGGTTTGACTTGAACTAATTCCTGGAGCAGTTATTTAAAACTTGCTTCTCTCACACTGCAGTGCTCCATTTCTCCTGGGATTGACTCCAGTTTGGTGGGTGGCTCCACTCTTCTGTAGTTTTGTGCCTGGAACTGATTGCTTTTAAGGCTGGGACTCATAATTTCTGCCTTGGAAGGAGCTCTTTTGTATAGTGGCAGAGTATTGAGTTTTATTCCCCGACTTCCCCATGTTTCTGGGTAAAGAATGTGTCCTGGATGGAAGAAGCAACAAATCCAATAATATATATTCTGTTCATAAAGATTAGCTTTGTGTATTTCAAACTGTAGACACTGAAACAAAATTCCTTGGCTGTTCATGATACTTATTACAATGCTTGTGGCCTTTGAAATGAAGTAGATCTTTCAAAGACTAAACAAAAGTGTCATTCTGGACATTATTGCAAAGAGCAGTCTCTATATGCTTGCTTCTGGAGGAGGAGAAATCCAAAAAAAAGAAGGTAATTGGGTAGGTTTCATCACTAAACCCCCAAGTAATCCTATTATATTTTTTGGACTTGCTGCTAACTACTGGATTCTTGATACTGCTAATTGAATTTGTGGCATAGGCTTTCAAAGAGCTTTAATTCCCATTATATTGTCTGTACTTGATATTGTGCGTGAAGATTCACTGAAATATGCAAAGCAGCAAGGCATATAAAAAAGGGAAATGATGGCATGAACTCAGAGTGACCAGACAGATTCAGAAAACAATTATGAAAAGGAAAGTTATGTTTTTTCTGCCCTGTGACTTCTTATCTGGACTGTGACCTTGAAGGTGGCATTTGCACTGCCTGCCTGTGAAAAGCAGCTGCTTTCCCCGCTGCATTTCTCATTGCACTGATTAGAAAAAGAAGGGGTGGGATTTGCAGAGCAGCCTCCATGAAGCTGAAGCACTTCTCTGATTACTTTAGCATGGAGATTTTCTCATCTTGTTTTACACTACCCTTTTTCTTGGATTATGTCTTCCTTTGGTTGGAGAGAGGTTTTTGAAGGATGGACCCTGTGTGAGTTGTGAAAATATTTAGTATCTGAAGCCATGTAAAATGCTAAGTAATTCCTGCCTAAAATAACAGCTGTCTTGTTCAGTGAAAATCTGAGTCACTTAAAATAGGTGGAATGACTTTTTTTCTGAAATGAAACAGCCTTGAGATTGCAAGGAGTGAGAGTTGTGCCTCTTTCCTTTTTCTGGTTTGTTTGTTTTTTTTACAGTTGGCAGCAAACAGTAGAAGAACTTTCTTCCAGAGGGTAATTTCCTGATGCAATTCTAAGTAAAGCAGGATAAAAACTCTGTTTCTGCCTTACTTCCAGAGCTGGGCATAACAGTGTGTGGGCACAGGGAAAGAAGTGGTGTCAGGGAGATGAGAAACTGCTGCGCTGAGCACGGTGCACCCTTCCTGTGAACTGGAGTTCCAAACCAGCACAGAGCTAATCCTGTCCAAGTTATGGACCAAAGAATGACCCTGACACAAAAGTCATGCCAAAATAGCTTTTCCTTTTCTCTTTTCCTTCCTGCTGCAATTAGATGGATGAAGAAAAATGGCAAACTAAGTGATTCATTTAAGGGCATGAAGTGCCAAAATTTTAAAGCAGATTTATTATCATCTTAGAAAAACCAAAACATTGAAACCCACACTATTTTTAGACAGGTCTATCTACTGTTTTAATCTGATTCTGTTTTTTTTTTAAGAAAAGAAGGCCTGTGTTTTCCTAGAAATTATATTTACTTTGATATATATTTGGTATCTGTAGAGGCCAAATGCAGTGACAGAAAGCTAGTACTGGCTGTATTCATGCAAATCCTTTAACAGTTTAGTAAGGAATAATGTTTAGGTAATAATTGGGTTAAAAGTTAAGCACCTTGTACTCAGTGTTTTAAGGGGCCAAAGTAATTCCCATTTTTCAGTTGCAAAAAAAGATTCAGCAGAATGTCAAATCGCTGAAACTCAGCTTGACTAGGAAAAAATACTTCCTAAATTTAAAAAGAAATAAAGCCAAAAGTGAACAAAAAAATATTGTGCATTCCTATTGCCACTTCAAGTTATTAGTGTCATGGAAAAAGTTGGTCTGTGCTTCAGCTACGAATTCCTGGGACAGAGAAGGGCTTATTATTGTGGCCGGCATGAGATGGAGGGAGGACAACATTTACCTTTCCCCCAACCCTACAGGGCATGGGAAGCAGTGCAAGTTTATCTCCAGCAGGAATTCCTGTGGCTGGATCATATAGGTATCCCATTCAAAAGCTTTCTATTTTGTTTGGAAATATCCATTGTACATGGTTTTATTTCATCAAACTTTACTTTTCGTACTTTAAAAAAAAAAAAAAGTGCATTATCTATTTTTTCATCATAAATGCACTCAAGCAAAAGAAAAAAACCTTTTGCTGCTTCTGATGTCCTGCTGTTACTCCCCAGTGTTAATGTCTGACTTAAAGATTAATTAAAATAAATATCAAGTGCTGCTGAAATAATTAATAAATTATACAATTTACATTCGATTGTAAGTGGAAGAATGTCTTTCACTTCCCTTTAAAAATCAGCATGGTTCCAGCAAGGAAGGAAGCATGTTAATTACAATGCCTCCATGAGACTTTACAATTCATAGATGAGAGTTGATCAGAAGATGCAAAGGAGGCAAAGTATTTTAATGTTTGATACTTCAGTGCTTCTAATCCCAAAGGCTGATATTAAAAACTGTTGTGCCTTTCCAGCAGTTTAATATTTCCTGAACTTTTCTCCTTAGAGGAGCTAGAGATGTTTAGGATTGGATGCTGGTTCCATGCAACTTTTGGCATTGTAGTAACAATGGAGTTTCTCCTAATTTATCACTTGAAATCAGAATTAGCTTCTTTAGCTTTTTACAAAATATCCAAAAGTTTCATAGCTTTTTTTTAAACATGTGCATAATGATCAGAATTTTTCACATTTTTCTGGAGCACAATGATAAGAACAAAATATTGAAGCAGCAAATATAATGAGAAAGGCACAGCCATACTATCTGGTGTAATTTATAAAATACTTTGAAGATGTTAATGCATCTCTGAACATATTTTTTAATTTGGAAAGTAATAGCATCTGTTATTAGAACAGTGGCAAGAGGAAGAAGAAAGATAAGTATCTTCTACAGGGCTGGCTATCAAGTTATCTACTTCTGTGAGTTATAAAATCATCTTAGGCATACAATCACAAAACCAGCTGTGCAGGGTCAGATTGAACAGATTTTGGAAGGTGAGAACTATGATTCACATCTGTATGAAGTTGAATTGGAGCAAAACTCCTTCTGAAGTGAAGGCCTTTGCTGTTTCCAGCCAAACTTAAATCTTTGTTTAATAGCATGGCAGCTTCACAGCCCCCATTAAAATATTTTACTTGATTTTTGGTTTGGTTGGCTTTCCCCTTTACCATCTTATTATTTGAAACTGTGAAGAAGATACTTAAAAAATCAAAAAGGCAAATACCTTGAAAACATGAACCAAGATGAATAGCATGGAAAACTTTATAAGCACCGAAGACAGGATTTTGTAACTGGAGATTTGGGCCCAGTAGAAGCAGAGCTGCCTCTTCTGCCTGTCAGGGGAGCCTAAGCAGAAGATTTCAGACTTTCACCTCCAGACTAGCCTGAAGTGTGAGGTGTGACCCAGTGTCCTGTGCTAGAAGCCATTTTACCTAACCCAGTCTGGGCTACAAATCCATGGTGTTAACACAGTCCCATCTGACTGGATTTATCCCAGGATTATTGCCCTTGTAGTTCCACAGAAAGTTTTCCTGGGAGATGTTTCCTTGTCACTGTGAACTGAGCAGGGAAATTCATGTCTGCCTAGGACTCCCAAGCCTTTTTATTAAATCTTGTGCTGTTCCATTCCCTGTAGTATAATTTAATGCTGCAGAGCAGTAGGAGACAACTGAAAATAGTTGTGTTTGTGATGCAGGCATTTAACAAATTATCTCAGCAAATCTGAACAATTACCCAAGTGCAGTGCAGAATGTGTCTGTTAATTGTGATGGTCATTAGTCACTTACTGCCTGGAATCCTGAACTCTTGCAGCTATTGTTCTGCTGCTTAATTTCAGACTTACAATTTATTTTCTGTACATGTTTCAATCATGTCTATTACATTACAAGCACTATCCATTTCAGTTCAAAGCTCTTTTTTTGAGGCAGGAAAGATTGTGTCTCTTGTAAGTCTGTAACAAACTAATATCTTGATTATAGTTTGGAAAAATCAATCAGAAATGCGTCTGGAAAAAGGTCTCTGATTATAAAGAGACTGCTCAGTGTGGATATAGCATTCAGGCTTAAGAAAGATTCTTGGGAAAGGACTTTTTGTTGTTTTGTTTGGCTTGTTTCTAATTTGGATTAACAACATTTTTTTTTCCCCCCAGGGGAATAAGTGGGGAGCACAACAAAAAGAATAGCTGTTTAATTTGATAATGCTGATTACTATTGGGTTTTGACCTAAAGGCTCATTAACCTTTGTCCCAAAAATCTTATCTAAATAATTCAGCGTTTATATTGGGAGTGGGAGAGCAGAGGATGTGGATTTTGGGACTCTTTTGGAACACAACTGGCTCTGCATTTAGAACAGACTTGACCTTTCTCAGGCTCAGGTCCTGGGCTCAGTGTTCACCAGACTTTCTCAATGACTTTTTGTTTTTAACTGGGGGGGAAGTCCACACTTGTCTGGCTTGAGAACATTTTCAGTGCAGGTTTTAGTTTGCAAAATTAATACCTTCAGAATACAGGATGTTTGAGGTGAATGTCATGGAAAGAGAATATTCTGCTCCAAGGTCAATTTTGGGGGCCTGTGTGGTGTCTCTTGTATTGCTTGGGGAAGACAGATGATGTTGATGCTTATCAGACTTCTTGGAAATTGTTTAAGTACATCTCACTGCACTCTTGCACTATGAAAAAGAATAGCAAGATGAAATGAGGGGAAATGCTTCTGTCAATTTATAGTACTGCACATCTGACTTTGCAGCTGCAGCAGCATGGCTGACCATTTTTATTCCATTTCCTGAAGAGTGAAGTGAGCATATCCATTGTCACTTCCATTAGTTAAATCTACGTATTTGTGATACATACAGGATGCAGTCAAGCGGTTTTATGGTAGAATTTAATACTTTATCTTAACTTTTCATATTCCGTAAATACAGATACTTTAAAGGAGGTAGCAGAGATTAGTTAGTTAAAGAGTATTTGTACATACTAATTTCTCTGATGAAAACTTATAAGGAATTTTGAGAAAATGAGATCATCACAAATTTGAAAAAGGAAGTTTGTGTGAGGAACAGATACCAACTCTCTTCAAATCCTCTAAACACTGACTAAACAAAAGTCAGGAATCAGTCACAGGGAGATGAATAAACAGATTTATAATGGGATTCTTAGCCAGAAGGTTGAGCATGAGTTTGCTTCAGGCTGCCAGGAAAAAATACCAAGCTTGCTGATTTCAGGTTAATCCTTTTTTCAGGAACTTGTATGATTACCTCTGGGCTGATGACATTTCTCAAAGCCAGAAAGAGAGAAATGCATGTTCTTCCAAAAACTGCAAAAGATCTGTGATTGTTTTGGTTTGGTTTGGGTTTTTTTTGGTGTTTTTGGTTTTGTTTTTGTTTTTTCTTGCTGAGAACAGCTAGAGATGGAGGTTGTATGCATCCCCTCCAATGTTACATTGCATAGTCCTTGCTAATTCCTTTCCTTCCCAGAAGAAGCAAGCCCAAGCATATTCCTTCTCAGAAGAATGCTCTGTCTTGTAGTCTAACACTGTGGAAGGACTTCAAAAGGAACAGTGAGCAATTGCTGCATAAACCACTCCTTGCAACAGAAGGAAAGAAATCCTCCTTTCAGAGAGGTACCTTCACCAGTAGGATAGGAACCTTACCTTTCTGATCCAGTGACTTTTAAATTATTCCATGCAAAGCAGCACAGCTTCAACAGCAGGCTGGAAGCTAGGTCCTTTAGCATGATAAAAATAAAATAAGTAGTAAATAAATAATCCTATGGGTTTCTGTTTTGAGCTTGGATTTTTTGGGGTGGTTTCCATGTGTGTGGGTGGTTTTTGTTTGTTTGTTTATTTTTTAGAAATAATACATTTCTTGCAACTTTTTGGTGTGTTTGTTCCTAACACACCAACACCTCGATAAAATTGTGACATCTATTTCCTCACTTGCTACTTCCATAAAGAGAAGATCCATCTCTGGAATTCATCAGGCTTCTGTGATCAGACATAATTCTGTGCAAGACTCCAGGTGCCAGGTTAACCACAGCTTTCAAGACTATGTAGGGGAGAGGCAGGGAAAGATTATGTCTTCGTTTTATATCACATAGCTAAACTTTCTCTGCTAACCTTCTCCCCAGCCCTCGTGCAGAATCCAGACATGAGTTTTTCAGTGTTTTCTTTTCCTTAAGGCATGCTTTCCTTGAAGTTCCTTTTCCTGTGCAGTTTTGCCTTAGTTTTTCTATGCCTTTTTTGAAAAGGAAAACATCATTAGGGTTGAAAATACACGAAGTGATCCCAGTCTGGCAGTCTCTCTCTTCACAGGAAACTGGATTTAAAAGACTTCCTTAAAAGAGGACAAATTAATGAAATTACACAAAAAGAGAAATGAAAGGCCTTAAACCTTTCTCTTTTTTTTGTTCATTCCCAGGTTTTAAATTAAATATAACTTTTTAGATGTGTGTTTGTAAAATCCATTTGGTTAACACATACACACAGGGAAAAGAACAGCTACAAAGATTATTTGAGATAATTGATCTGCTGCTAGTCCAAATAATGGATTTTATTATCTTCTCAACTTCTAGAATACCTTGTGATAAATTTTCAGTACAGAACAATATGTTTTTAAACATAGAAACAAATCTTAAGTGGGGCACACCAACTGGTACTGAAAAAAAATCATGTGTTAAGAGGAGCTTGGGCTTAGTTAGTTTTATCTTCTTAGTGTTGGACTTTGATGACATTGAGTACATTTTAGTAGGGTAAATGTTTACAGGAAGTTAAAATTTATATTTTTAAATAGATCCCTTTCAGAAATGAAATTTTGGTTTGCTTGCATATTCTGTGTATTGGCAATGCATAAACAGAGTAGAAATTGGTGGCCTGGTAATTTTTTTTGACAAATAAACAATTAAGCACATCTTGAATTTTAGCTGTCAAATAAACATAATTACTTACTTGTAAATTGTCCGCAAATAAAAACTATAGAAGAGAGAGCAATTCTTAATCATAAAGTCTGAAAAGAAAAATTTTTAATGATCAGGAGGAAGCAACATTATCAGACAAAACTGGTTCAGTCTGCTACTCAGTTTGCATTCGGCCCAGTCTGTGAGAGCACTTACTTTATTTTGGAAAGCTAATTTCCACTGAATAGTGAGGGCCAGCATAAAATGGTGACAAATAGGATCTAAAGAATGATGGAATAAGCAAAGCTGATCAAAAACACTAATGGGAGGAGCTTGTAGATTGTCTGAAACCTAGAAAAGCACTCTGCACTTGAAATATTCATGCTAATTTGTTAGCAGGGTGTATCTAATTGGCTATTAATCTGTGGTATTCAGAATTATTTGCATTTCTTGCTTGCCATAACTGATATCCAGTGCTTGAGTCATGACTGCAGAACTGATTTCATAAAGATGGCAGCTGGAAAGGGCTGAACCATCTCTGTAAACAGCCCCTGATTTATGGCTGTGATTTTTGTTTGCAGATCTCTGCAAGATATGAACTCCTCATATCTCCTTACTAATATTTTATGCTGTTGGGTATGTGAGCCTCCTTTCTACAGAGGATGTCCGTGTTGCAGCATTGCATGCTCTGGGGACTGGCAGCAAATAACCAGGCAGTTTTTCTTTCCAGCTATTCCAGTGATACAGAAGATTTCCTTACATTTGGGTTATCTTCAACATGCAGCATTTTTTTCTTTTCACTTTTCTAATTCAAATTTTTGCTGGCCAAACCAGTAAGTGTTTAGGTACTGGACTTAGTATGTCAGTGTCAATAAAGTCAAATGTTTTTCATCCAGTTCCTTCAGAAGCATATAACAGCAAAGAGTATAATTTTGGTATTGTTCATTGATGACTGGAAACACATCAGGCTCCATTCAATATCTAAGTCTTGTCAAATGGATCAATGTTGTAAAAAATTGGAGTCTTGGAAAAATCTTCTTAATGATGAAGCTGCCTGTAGCATCTTTTTTTTAAGCTGAACTGAACAACAATCACATCTCAGGTATCACATTCCATTGAGTTTGGTGAGGATTTTTAGTTTGTTTTGTTTTGAAGAATGTCGGAATAATTGTTTTGAATTGAGTAGCTTTTGAGCAGATCTAAGTTTCTCAGTTTGCAAGATGTCTTGTGTCGAGGACTGCCCTCCCAAGATATGAGAGCACTATAGATACAAGTCTGCACCATTGCATCCATGAATTCAGCAGTTCTACCTGTGGCAATGATGGATTTAGAACTTTGTTTGGTTGGTTTTTGACAAATAAAAGTCAATTACAGTCTCTTACCATGTTACAAGGAATTGGACAAACTATTACCTATTGCTTTGGAGAAAATTTCCATCCTTGGCTACAGCTTCACAGCTACCATTTGGGCATGGCTGAAGTTCACAATCACTGTGTTCTCTCAAAGCTGGCACAGAAGTGCTTTAGTGAAATGAGGGCAGCTTCTGGGACTCTCAATTAAGCTGAGACTTTTATTATATCTCTATCCTCAGTAATTTTGATGTCACTTTCCCAAAATAAATTTTTTGTTTACGTTGTCCTGCTACATAAGATGGCAGCATCTGATAGCCTCTACATAATGGGTAGAATTCTGTAACTTGACAGCATAAGTAAAAAGGCAAAACAAATCTGACTCAGCAATCTGCTAGAGCTGGTATTTATTATGTTCATATGATCCTCCACGAGGAAAACTGTTGGCTTTAAACCTAAGCTTTGGTGCAGGTGCAGGAACCTTGATGCCATAGCTGCTGCTCTGTAGCTCAGGTTAAGGCTAGTGTCAGATATTCTGCAGAAACAAGCCTGCATTTGATTGTATGGCTATTTCTGTTTAGCCAGTGTATTTTACGAGATGGTTTAGCTTTTCTCTGGGTTGCTTGCCCTATTCCCAACCCTGCAGTGGAAGCTATAGGTAAGAGATAGAGACCTATTGCTTTTCACTGCCCAGAGCTGTCCCCCTGCATCAGCATACTGACATCGTTTGGCTGTCAGGATTGCAAGACAGGAGAAAACTGAAGGGAAACTTCATCCTGAACAGAACAAAGGGAGTATAAAACCATAAAGGCATGCAAAACCATCACTATGTTTATCTCTGTGTCTATAATCCTCTGATTGCTGTGAAAAACAACTATATTTCATCTGCTTTCTAATACTTTTAGACTACAGCTGGTGAGCTGAACCTGTCACCACGAAAACAGATACCACTGTGCTTTGACACACATCTGAAGCATCTTTGAGACTAGTAAATCATTCAGAATGTGGGCTGTTGGTGGTAGATTTTCCATTTTGGGTATGGGATTTGTACTATGACCTGCCAAGACATGCAGAAGCAGCACAAACATTTCTGGACAGCATCAGATTTTGGAAGCTCTCCACGTGAGAGTCCTAATACTTCATGGTTTAATAGATGAGTGCTGGTAGGTCAGCCAAGGTCAGTGACTGGTGGAGGTCTTGAAGCTGCATCTCTGGTGCTGGCCAGGGCCAGAGGCAGGGCCTGTTGTTTCCGAGATCCTAGCAGCTGTGCCCTGGTGTTCCCGAGATCTCAGCAGCTGTGCTCTGGTGTTACCCAGATCTCAGCAGCTGTGCTCTGGTGTTCCCGAGATCTCAGCAGCTGTGC
>VWYI01043831.1:0-14518 GCA_013399455.1 Anthoscopus minutus | reverse complement strand
CATTTCTGTGAATGGTTTTCTTCCTTCTTCCTAAATATCAACCAATATCAAACCAACACACACCTCTACCTAGCTAACCTGTGGAAACACATCATCCAACAATGTACCTACATGTCCTGGCTTAGTGTTCTAGAACTCAAGATCTACAGGCCCTAGAAGTGCATCCCATTCCAAAATTCCCCACTCTTTTATAAATGCAGGTGCAGAAGAACACTACTGCTTTAGCAGAAGGAAATTTGCTGGAAAGGCTTCATGCTCCAGGACTAGCTCCACTGGCACACTTCATCCAGAGGGGAGGGCACATATTTGGACACTTAATATAGAAAATATGAGTCTCTTCATTGCCTCTTTCACCTTTTTCGTTTGTTGAAGGCATTGGAAGTGTTTTAGAAGCCATTTGAATCAAAAACTCTGCTTCTGTTGGCTTTTATCTGCTTCTATGACACAGTTTATACAGAGGGAGACAGAATATAAGCACAAGCCCTTAAGGCAGAAAGAACAAAACAAGAAGGTATTTGGCAGGGCTGTTATATGTCCTTTTGTCTGTAGTAAACACTGAGTGAAAGTCATCAAGTATTTCTGCTCTTCTAAACCAGGAGTCAGAACAGTTGGCTCTCTGCATCTTTATAAAGGAAGGTATTCATAAAAGCACGTACAATGAAGAACAACCCTTTTATAAAATACAGAGAGGAAAAGGAAAAGGTGGGGAGGGCAATGGAAACAAAAAAACAAACCATTCTTAGCATTATTATATTTCATTTTTCTAATAGTCTGTCTTTGGCAACCAAGCAGCAGCTGTATATGGCAACTTGAGCTATTTTCTGAAAAATAAATTTGTCTGCAATGGGAAAACTGATCTGAGAGAGTTCTTGGAAAATTGGCTTTGCTGCTCTACCATGGGTGAGTAGGGCTTGCCCTCCAAGAGCTCAGAGGTTAGTGTACTTTATTAGGACTAATCCCAGATTTTTTAAAGACCTACTAAAACAACTGTCATGGGAAGAAATCAGGCCTGCAATATTTCCCTAACTGGTTAGACAGAAAATTTACTCTGGGTATGGAAAGGGCAAAGAAAGAAAAGACAATGAGCTATAAAAAGAGAGTAAGAAGAAAAGGAAAGGGAGTTCAAGTAATAAAATATACTCAAGAAACAGATTTGAACTGTGAGCAAACATTAACCTTTTAAGCTTTTTAATATCTGGGTTTTAAAATAAATTATATATTAATTGTGGTGTTTTGTTTGAACATTTTACTTTGAATCCTTTCTGATCTTGTAAAATGCATTACATGAAAAGGTTTTCCAAGACAGAAACGTATAACTTTGTCTTCCCACAGCAAGAAGTTTAGCAAGGTGTAAGAGTAGATTAGAGACACAATACTGGTATATCAGGACTAATATGTGCTTTTCAGAATTTTGAAACCAAGATAAATGTTGATGTTTCTTCAAAAGAAAAAGATCTTTTGTTCCTGTGCAGTCTCTGTAAATACAATAATATTACTCAGATGTAAATTCTGGTAGAGCATTGCCAAGCTTGTGGATTTTTTTTTATATCAAAGATAGAAGAAAGTGAAAGTTGGGGATGAGGAGAAATTTTTTTTTAAATTGTTTGTATTATTTTTTCTCCCCACAACCCAGACCTATAGACTGATTCTAGAAAGCTGAAACTCTTAAAATGGGTTATGTCTTAAAATGGGTGTGTACATGAGTGTAGATCTACTTGTACTTTACTTTCAGGTGTGAAACCCTCTCTCCTGGAAATGATTGACTTTTTGATGGCTAGACCTTTTATTATTGAACGGGATGTTCTTGAAAAAAATTAACTTTTATTCCAAGTTTACAGTTGGCTTTGTTTTTGCAATGAACCAATAAATGATTGCAAATGTCTGTAAGCAAGATACACTGAAATGATCTAATGGTATGTAAGGAGGGATGAGAAAACACAACAGAATGTAGAAAGGCACCATAGATGAAAAAAGAGTGTTGAGAGGGGCATTAAACATTTATACATGTGTTTTCCAAGTCTACATCCAGTTGTGCTTCTGTCAGAGTGAATTTAAACTCCTGGTTATTTCCTTCCCACTTGTAGCTATTCTGCACTAGGCTATGTCTGCATCTTTAGCGCCTGAAATTAAAAATAAATTGAGAGGCTGCAATGAAGTTTTAGTTGTGTTCAAGTTGGGCCAGGAAAAAAAAATAATAATGCTGTTGAAGAGGAGGGTTGGAAATGCAGAGTGCTGGAGTATCTCCTGACTTTCCAAATGCTGAAGTTTTATTGCTTGGTACTGACAAGCCAACTATAAATAGTAGCAATAACAATCATTTTATTTATTGGGCACCCTTCTGTCATTAATATCCTGTTAGATGGCTCACAAAAGGTGTAATCTGCTGTTAATGTCCTGCTAGGAGACTCATAAAAGAAATAAAATAGAAAGGCAGTTTAATGCTTAATGGTTTATGCTTTTTCTTTCATGTTGATGTAGAAGATTAGAGTAAAAAGGCCAATTTTGCATCTTCATTGAAATTAATGGAGTTTCAACAACTTATTTTGGATCTGAAACAAGTCCAAAATATGTTAATACTTGTTCTTTAGATTCAGTTAGCTGATGCTTGAACACTTGTGATTGATTTACAACGTACCCCAACTGGATTAATTAGAAGAGAAAAATACTGTTTCCCCCTCTAAATTCTACTTACTGCAAACCCCACATGCTATAAAATGTCATGTTCTGGATGTGCCTTCTCCCCATCTTCTGGCTAAATTGCCATTTCTTCTGCTCATTCTATTCATCTTTTATGTTGCTCATTAAAAATGTGACGTTTTATGCCCCGTATTGTTCACAGTCTACAAGGTTTTTATCACTTAGATAAAAGCGATCTACTTCATGCACAGCTGGTCTCCAGAGTGATCTGATTGCTTTTGTGATAGGTCTAAGACACCTGAAGCTGTGCAGAGCACTTCTGTGCTGTTTGCAAATAACTAAATTAAATTACTTGCAGATGAGCTTGGTTTACAGCAGCGTACTTGAAGGAGATTTTTCTGATTTATGGACAGTCTGTTGTGCTTTCTGACATTTAGTAGCACTGTGGTGTTTGAGTGGCCTCACTGATTTCTTGAGGAATGAGGTAAAACTCAGCTTGAGCATGGCTTCCTTTACTCACTCCTCTGGGGGAGTGGGAGCAGGGGAAACAGCCTGGTCCTGGAGAGGAAATACATGTTTTTCTATTAGTGTGTATTTCCATTAGGGTGGACTTTGATGCCTAGTTATTTATAAGGTCTAAAACTTTGTGTGGGGCCTCTGCACTGGCTGTGGTGGACCTGGCCCACAAATTCATGTAAATCCTGTTGTGAGTTCCTTGACCATATCTCTGAGTTCCTTCTCCATATCTCTGAGACACTGGGCACTGATCCCAGCTCAAGAATTTTTGGGTAGCAGGATACCTCACTGTTTAGGCACTGGAGCATGATGCCTAAATTCTCCTTGCCAGTTTAGTTCTAAAATGAGACTGGTGGCTTCCAGCTTCTCTCCATCATGATTATGTTTTTACCTTACATAACCTGCTTGCTCTGAAGCAAACGAAAACCTCTTACTGCAAAAAGTTATTACTTTTGCTCCAACCCCCACAATGTATTTTCATATAGATTTAGCCTCATAATAAAGTGAACAGGAGCCTTTTAAACAAAACTTTTCTATTGTTTAGTTCACATTCTGAGACCATCTTTTCTTACTTAACAGCTATTCTTCCTTTTATTGGATATGAGGTTGTTTTATTTTTTAAGCTGCCAACCTGCTTCCAGATGGAGTCATACACAGGTGGTAACAGTCGACTGGTACCAAATACACTTCCCTAGGAATATATTACTTATCTGGCTTTGGTCCCAACATCATCAAGTAGTTGAAAATCCTGGATTATTAGGCTTCATCAAATTCTAGCTAAGGTTAGCCCTGGTCACCATGCTGCCAAGCCGAAGTCATTAGACTTTGGTCATGGCAAATAAAAATCCCATTTAGATTTGATTAATTTTTCAGAGTTTTTAAACCTATTTGCTCTAACAAGAAGTGTGCCATCCTCTGTGGGCTTGAAACTGTTTTACAAAGTCTTTTCTGTGGCTTCTTAAGCACTGTCTGGCTTTGTCCACACTTCATTAAAGGCATGTAGTGGCTCAAGAGGATTAGGATAACTCAAACCCAGCCTTTCTACTCCCAGTGGAAATTAATCTCTTGCAAAGAAAGCTGTGCAGGTTTTGTTCTTGCTTTATTTCTTAAACTGACTGTAGCTCTGTCATCATTTCAGACTGTGTTTAAAGACCCCAAGCGAAGCCCAGTGTAGTAAAATATTTGATTACAGCTCTCCCTGATAAAGTCTTATATCAGCCCAATTCCTTTTATCTTTGGGCTTCTAAATTATTTTCTACAGTAGCAATGCCTACTGCTCTAGATATTGTTCCAGACATATCCAAACTAAAAAGACACTGAGATGTTGCATGGCTTTGCATGACACAAGGTGAGTTGCTTTTCCCAGCACTGTTGGCTACCACTGTGATTCAAATCTTTCAAGGCCAGTTTGGATGGGGCTTTGAGCCACCTTTTCTGGTGGGAGGTGTCCCTGCCCATGGCTGGGGCCTGGAAGCAATGATCTTTAAGGCCCCTTCCAACCTAAACCATTCCAGGATTCTCAGTGCTGGTAAAAGATGTGGCAGCAAACATTTGCACTCTGCTTCCAGCTGCTGTTGTCGTTCCCTTCTCTACTTCTTTTTCTTTCCCCTAGCAAAAAATGCTTTAAAAAACCAAGTAGTTCTTGCAATTTTCACAAGCAGAACTGGTACACCCACAAAGTGAACCTTCATGCATGGCCTGTTGCAAGAAAAGCCGTTGCACTGTACCCTAAGCGATCATAGATGGAGATTTAAAGGCAAGACAGAAAATAAAGAGGAAGAATTAGATGCAAGTTTTGCCATGTTTGTGAAAATGAGTACGTCCAAGAAAGGGAAGAGTTATAGTCCATGAGCCAGCAGCAGGCAGTCCTCATATCTGCAGTGTGAGTGTGAGCCTCAGCTGAGCCCAGCAGAGCTGAGGGCTCACCTGGGTCTGGACTAACATGTGTTGGCTCACACTTGAGCGGCCTCTTTGCACAGGGAGGGAGCAGCAGCCCTGCTCTGAAGCAGGTCAGAGACTTGGTAGCTCATTATCTGTTTGTATGCCTTGCCAAATTCTCTATTTCTGGTGTTCGTGAAGCTGGAGGAAGATTCTTTTTAACTTATCTTTCTAATCAAAAGAAGATGCCTGACAATTCCCTTTGTAATCATACTGTAAACAACTGTGGGTAATTGTTTTATATTTTCTTTTGTTCCTTACTTCATTTCAGTCTTCTCCGCTGATCTGTGTTATACATCACTGTACAAAGTAGTAATCAAAGAAATGGAAATACATTCAACATTTGCACTTTGTTTTGTTTTACAAATAAGAAATAATTTCAAAGTGTACTTCGGCTGTGCCAGTTCATATTCATTTTATTCCTGAGTATCTCCTTAACTGAGTTTGCTGTGCAGATTTCTGGGTTGGAATACTGGAGCATCTGGGAACAAGAACTTTAATTGAGTTCTGTAATGACAGATTTTTATAAACTTACAGAGAAAAGATAAAAGCTGAGCTTGATAAATACTTGAAACTCAGCTGACAAGACAGTAAAGCTGTGCAAACTTTTCTTGTGAAACTTCAGCAGGAAACTGGGAAGCATCATGTCTGCAAGTGAAAGTAAATATCTCGTAGTTTTGGTGTCAAACAAACATTACATTTGATGTGGAAATTTTTTTTTTATTCCCCAGCTGTAAAACATTAGGGCTATTACTCTTCATGAGGCAGGACTTAGCGTGAGATGCCTGCATTTACCATCAGTTTTCTGGGATTTTTATGTGAATCTCTCAACTTTGATAAACCTGCTTCTTGCACTTATCACATATGTATATACATACATATATTCCTTATCTTAGAAGAGGACTTCGGGTCAACATTATCTTTTTCAAATGTCTTTATAGCAACTGTTTTTCACTACTGCCCCAGACACCATCATACAGCAAAAGCTTCATCGTTCATTCACAATGTATGGGAATTTCACTGCAGTTTCTCATGCTGCTTTGTTTGTTTTTTTTCTTTTAAAGAAATATCTCTTGACAGGGGAAGTTGGGCAGGGTGGTGTGAAAGTTCATCCTGCCTCTCATGACCCCCATTTAAAAAAACAAAATGAAACAAAGCAAAACACTTTATTGTAAAACAAAACAAAACAAACCCCACAAACAACAGCAACAAAATCTCAAAATGCCTGCATTTCAGTAGCATTTTCATTAAGGATGGTTAACAGGTCTATAACTGCTCAGCTGTTGCCAAAAGCATTTTCATATGGCACCTTCTGGGGTTACTACCTTGCTATTTAAAAATAAATAGACTGATATATAGTCAGACACACCAAAAAGAGGTAGCATTACTGACAACTCCACTATAACTTTCAACCAGTTAACATAAAACTCCACCACTAAATCTCTCAGGGTAAACTATGCAGAGATAGAAAAGCCCCAAGGTATTAAGAGTGATTTTGATATAAATTCCAATTTTGTTTTATGACTATTTTACAGCTGCTTCTAGATAACTCCTCTCATAAACTACAAGGTACAAGGCAAATGTTACATCTTTTTCTTTCCTTCTGCAGGGTTTCAGACAGTTGGTTTATTGTGACATGCTAGCAGCCTTTTCTCTGCACTGCACGTTCAGAAGAATGAATTTTAATGAGACTAAGCTAGCAGAAGACCCATAAAGACGATACAATTATGTTTTAAGTATTCATAAAATAGTTACATTAAATTTACACATTTTGATTTTGTCTCTGACAGTCAAAGGAATTAGACTGAGAGCACATTGCAGGATCTCAAAATGATGAGGGTTGGAAGGCACCTCTGGAGATACTCTAGTCCACCCTCTGTGCTAAAGTAGGGTTGCACTACTCATAAAGGGAAAAAAGTGTTCTTGTTCTACAAGAAATATTCTCACTCTTGCTGTGGGGATAATAATGCCACACTGGTTTTGATAACCATGCTGTAGTTCTGCTAAGCACCAGAAGCTAACTTTCCATCTTCAGATAAAGACATAATTAATTGACCTCTCCATCACTCTAGCAGCTTAGCAAACATTAAAAGTTATTAAATAAATGTTGTGTACAAGATGTGTGAAAAAGTTAGCAACATATATCAGGTAGTTCTTAGATCCTAGACATGCCCAGAACCCTTGATGTGCAGGGGGAAAGAAATTTTAATTGTACTTATAGAAGTCTGTGGTGCCCAATAGATGTTTACTCCTGTCCTAGCTGATAGCATGCCCTACCAGAATGTTTTAAAAGTAGGAGCTGAAATATTTTCTTCATCTTAGCTGGGAGCCTGTCCTTTGGCAGGCCTAAATAGCTGTCTCCTGGTCAAATGGGAATTGCCTGTTTCTCCTTGCTAGAGGTTCTTAAAATATCCCAAAAGGTATTTTTCTTTTTTGTCTCCTCCAGCTAAGTGTGTGTTTGTTCATAGGCTGAACGTGTGAGAAACAAATAGTTTTGCTTCCAAGTCTGTGAAATCTTCCTCTCTTGAGCCCTGTTAATGATTTCTAATTTTTAGTGTGGGATTAATTTTTCATAAGTACAGCTTAGCTCAGCATAAATATAGTAACCAATGTTACATTATGAAAAGCTCCAGCTAGTTTTAATCTCAAAGAACTGGGAGAATTTAGAAATTTTCATGGCCTGGTATAAAATCTCAGTTTTACTTTACTCTAAAATTTAGTTGTTCCTTTTAATTTGAGTGTCTACATGCATAATTATTTCAAAGATAAGCATTTAAATAACTGGAAGTTGTATTTTGAACACAACTGTGTTTTAGACTAAGGAAATTCTTGATAATGCAGTATATTTTACAATTTATGTGGTTGTTCCCTTTCATTTGGTTTTAAAAAATGTATTTCAAATGAAGTTGATACTTATAGACAGAAAATAACACATTACAAACACAGTGTTACAGAGGCAATGATGGAATAGAGTTTTTCACAGTGAGTGGTCAAAGTATAAAAAGGTTAAATCTTCAATACCCAAATGTATTGGAAAAACTGCTTCTGTTGTATTGCATTCCTACCTTTCAGAAAAAAAAGATAATCCATACAGTGCATCGAATCATAGTAAATGATTATTAATGTGCTGATCATTAATTTTTCAATGACTATCAAACAAGAAAAGTGCTTGAACAATATTCAACGTTGCAATAAACCAAATTAAACAAGATGTTTCCTTATGTGCTTTATCCTGAGTAACAGGAGCCTGTGAAATGATTCCACCCAGGAAGGGAATGTTCAGTGCTTTGGCTGTGGGCTGAAGTGCCACTGATGTCATCTCAATAAACTGATGTTGTTAGAGAGCACAAACTCCCAGGGGGTTTAGAGAGTAGTTTATTTTGGTTCCAGCTTTTGTTGTTTTTAGCCAGTTGAAGGGGAGCTGAATTCTATTATTTGCCAATTGGGAGAAGATTGTCCATAACAGAATCTATTTCCATTGGTTTAACCAAACAAGGTTCTAATCTCAGCTGAGTATTCAGCTAGAGCATGTGTAGAAAATAAGGCAGATAAATACTCTGAATTTATGGTATATTTGAATTTGGCTGAGTTTCTCATCTAGGCTTTTAAGACCCTCAGTAAATAAGTAGCAGCTTTCTTCCCTCTTTTCTCTGATCATTGCTACCACTGTTGATTGAATAGGTACTGTAATTCAGAAAAGAGCTTGAGGAAAGCATTTCTATATTTCCCTGTTGTGTAATCAGAAATAGGTCCTGGACAACAGGCTGCAGTGGGTTTTTTTTTGTAATTTTTTTTTTAAAATTTCGATTTTTTACAGGGAAGATGAGCAGATGAGCACGGAACTGTCTGATCTTGAATAGTTAGAGCTTACACCTGTTGCTCACTTGGGTCCTTCTACCTGCAGTTCTGTGCTCTTTAGGTTCAGGGGCATCTGTCACAAAGGATTAAACAAAGTTGTCTTTTATTTTTACGCAAAGAAACAAAATCTCAGTTTGAATCACACAGAGAGCAGAAGCTGGCCTCTGTGTGAAAGGTGTGGACATATCAGTGATTTGCTCTATGCAGCTTAAGTCCAGCTCATGTTATTTTTTTCATTTTGTTCATTCATAGCTTTGTAGCTTCCAGGCCCTGCTTTAATCTGAGCCTCCTGTGTCAGATACATATTCTGCTTACTCAATAGCTGATCTTCTGGAACTCTGAAGTGGGGATTTCTGGTTCAGTTCCCTCCTCTCTCTTTGTCATCTGATATTCTTACTTCCTATGTCTCAACTGCAGCTGAAAAAAAAACCAAAACAAAAAATAAACCAATGTCTCTATAGATGAATGACACATCATTGCTGGAATAAACAACCCTGCTCATTTAAAAAAAATCTTAATATGGTCGCACTAGAAAAGTTCTTCCTCATGTTGAAGTGGGACTTCCTGTGCATTGGTTTCTGTCCCTTCAGATTTCATAGAAGCAATTAAAATTCATTTAGGCTATCCAAGTTTCTGACAGTAATTTTTTTAATAATTAAAAAAAGTCTTCAAGAAAGGAAACAAAGTTTTTAATCTAGATGCAAAAGTATGTGCTGTAGATTACAAGGGAGAATATCTGGTTTTTCACCACAGGAATACAAAAAAAAATGCAGTGAAATTATGGTAAAAGAAAAGCCTATAAAGACTACAGAATGTCTGCAATAAATAATTTTAGTATCACAATTCTGTGTTTTTCTTATTACTGTTCTCTGTGAAAAAATGTCTACCAGAAATATTGTTACCCATTTCTTTTCTATTATTTTGTTTACCCATCAGACCACTGCAATCTCAGCCTGCTAACTTCTGGTTTGGGGTAAATTGAAATGTGGATTTGATAAAAGCTGTCATGTATTTCACTTGAACAACAGATCAATCGAGTGACAAGGACTTTTTAATGGAAATTTTTTTGTTTTGGGGAAGAAAGGCCTCTTTGTCAGAGACAAAGCAGAGAGCTAACTGAGAAAAAATTTAATGGATAGTGTAGTAATATCCAGAAATAGACAATAGGTAATGATGATTTACTCGAAGATGTGAAGACTAATGTCAAAAGCATTTTATACCATAAAGCAAAAACATCAAGTAAAACTTTGCCACTCTATCTAAATGCGTTGTTCTTAATTTATTTCCATAGCTTTGAGCACAATTCTTCCTTATTAATGCAGAGATACAGTGTCATCCTACAGGTCACCCTTCATATCCCTGCTGTTCTATATTATCACACAGAATTATGTGTGTGCCTATTTGTATGTAAGCATGTTTTTATATAAGGATGGAAATTTTCTGGTTCTCTTATTAAATCATGATAATTATGACCTTATTTTTCAAATTCTGTATCTCTGCTGCTTTCTAGTCCAGCTACAGGAGAGAAATTTTGACCAATCTCACCCAGTGCTAAAGGAAATAATTCCTCTTCAGTAACAGAAAAAAAGAAATGAGGGGTGTCTGTATAGTGAGATTTTTGTGGGGCTTTTTTGGTTGGTTTGTTGGGATTTTTTATATTTTTTTTAGCTTTTTTTTTCAGTTTGGTTGTTTGTTTTGTTTTTAATTTAATGATCACTCTAGCCTACTAATTTGGGAGTGGATGGGGAAAAGCTTGCAGAACATGGCAGCAGGAATTATAAATATTATGAAATTGATATGTATAATAGAGATAATACACAGATTATCTTTAATGACGCTGAGCCCAAACATCTATAATGGCTTTTTTGTGAAGAAATGCCAATTTATGGGTTGTTTATGGATCTCTATTTTTCCTAGCATGGGCATGTGCTATATAAAATACTAATTCTGGATTGTTCCTAAAGTAAATCTTTTGAGATAATTCTAAACAAGCTAATGGAAACCTATCCTAGTTTTCATCCTGGGCAAATTTATAACCTGTCTTTTTTTTTTTTTCAGTGGTTTTGCTTCCAATAATCTGTATATATAATTACCTTTCTCCTAATAAGGAAAAAGAAACCTGGAAAAAGCAATATGCAATATGCAATATGCAGTGGTCGGTGCTCCTGTTACTCTAAGGTTGTTGATAAGAGGTAATCTTTGGTTTTAATTGTTTTATTCTGGTTTTAACCTTTGCATCCTACTCAGTTTCATTTTAGAGTCACAGCCTAATAGTGATGCTCTATTTCAGTTAGTCAAAGGAAAAATAATTGCTGAATAACAGCCCATGTCAGCAGGAAACAGAAGAACAACATTTAATGTTAGTTATGTTTATAGATAGCAACCAAATCATGAAAGAACAAACAAATGTACAGGTTTTAACACCCTGCTCAGAACACAGTTGCTTTGTAGGATGGCTGATAGTATAAATAACATAAAGAAGTATTTCTGAATTTAGTCTGTAAATTTTCTTTCCTAAATATAAGTTGGATCAAGGTTTTCACTTTTCTTTCAGGGTGACATTGAGACATCCAGTAAAGCAAAGTGAAGTACCTTGAGCTGCTGGGTACTGAACTGCTGTTGAGTATCCTGCATTATTTTATGAAGTATTTATTCGAGTTAGTGACTTCTGCTGAAAACTGAACATCAAATAACTACTCCTCCTTCTTCTTTGTACTCCATGGAAAAACACAAGTATGAAAAGGACCCCAAAGTACTTCGTTAAAACATAAAAGCACTAGAGACATGAAGGAATCTGATTCTGTAAACCTCAAGGCTGTTTTTGTTATTTCTTTATTTTTCAAAAAGTAACTAATTTTATAAATAATAAAAAAACTTTTACTTTGTGTTTCTTGTGCAAACTACTTTCACACCCACTAGACTGTGTATTTACCTTACCCTGATTTTCAGGGGCATTTGCATGTGTGTTCTCAGAAGGGGAAAATGGGTGGCTTGCTCCAGTTGTCCCACTGCTTCTCAACATCTTTGCAATAATTACAGTGGTTAGGGTTTTTTTGTCTTTGAAGAGGCCTAAGGGATGGTATAGAAAATAATGAAATTTTAAAAGTGGGGTTTTCTTTGGGTCTGTGAATTATGCTTAGTAGCAATTATTGTTTCTGAGTGAAGAGAGAGGGAGAACAGTAGAGATAAATGAAAAAAGGAGGACACAAATGAGACTGGTATCTTGTCAAGAAAAGATCCTTATGTTTTCCCTTGTTCAGGTTAGAAACTTATGAGCCCTATTTTTAATCCCCAGTCCACAGCAGCAGAACACCAGGTAGTTATTTCTAGCATCTGTTTGACATAAAGAAAGGTATACCCTAAAGAGACACTCTTCATAAACACTGAGCACCAGAAATACTGTTCATATTAAATTGGACCACATGAATAATACAGGAGTCATGAATTTAAATTATTACTGGCATTTGGAGAAAATGGCAGTATTTCAGCCATTAAATAAAAACTTTGCTTTATTTCTGGAAACAGAAAGTTATTAAGTTTTAAATCATATTGATGCCATGGCTCAAATACATTTCTGGTTCTCCAGCCATCCAGACATGTCTTAACAGTGCTGTGTTGCACCAGAGTTGTTTTCTCAGAGGTCTTCAGCCCACTGCTGTGAGCTGCCCTAAAATGACATTGTAATCCTAGGCAGAGGTGCCACTGTTTGTGGAGTTTTTAAGGTGCATTGTCCCACCTGTGTTGTGTTTGCTTCTAGAGTCCTGGAAGAGGGGTAGTAAAACTAACTCTGAAAAAGGTTGTTTTGGTAATGGAGCATTAAAATAAGAAACATCACTGATATGGAAAGTTTTGTACAGAGTGGAACTCTGACATCATTGAAGTGGTTTTGGTTTGGGATGGGGGAGAAAGGGAAGCTCATTCTAACCAGTCATTGGCAAATAAGCTGTCCATCTTGTTTAGAATCACAGAGAATATTTTTCTTTTCTCCTCAGACAAATATTCATATATTATTCACATCCAAATCTATTAAGGCCAGCAGTGCATCACAAATTGTGTTAGTCTTTTTCTGCAATGAGTTTTTATTTAAGAAACCCAAGTAATCCCACATTCCTAAAATTGCTTCCATGTTACCCCTTTCCTCCTTCGCACATTTCTGAAATTCTCCTGGCTTTTGAAAGATAAGGCTTGAAAATGAACTTTTTTTTTAAAATTGTAATATTCTTCACTTCCTCAAATACATTTGTATGATCCACGTGAAGACAAGAATAAAATTTGTTTTTTTCTTCCTTCTGTATAGGGGAAGATAAAATGGAAATAATGGTTCTTTGAGCTAATTAAATCAAAGCAATAGCAAGGCAGCCACAGTCTAGATTAAGACACTGCCCAGGAAATCAAATTAAGAGTAGGTTAAGGCCCTCTTTTTGTGTCCCATGTAAAATATTGTTAAAGCCCCACTCCTTATCCTTAGCTTTCTTGTACCACTTCTCAATCAATTTTCTCCTCACAGAAATAAACATTTTAATCAGCATGTACATTAACACCAATCACTGATGGTAATTACTCTAAGTAAAATAGCTTTTTTTATCGTAGCAAATATAAAATGACAATTCTAATTATGTAACATCTCTAATGCCATAATGATTTTAGCCCATTTTCCATGTTTGTACATGAAAGCTGGCTCCATATTTTTACTGTTACCAAAGTTGCACAGAGATATTATTGGGCTTTAAATGTTTATTGTCATCTTAGCAAAGTGGCTTTTATTTTTTGTTTATGTTCTAAAAGCTTGGCAGAGTAATGGCAATCCACAGACTAATGGCTAATCTGGGTTTGTGCCAAAGGAGCAGTAATAGCTACAAGCACAGAAAAAAACCATCAGAAGAGTAAATGCCAAATTAATCCCTGATGTAAGTCTTTTGCCGTAGTGCAGTTGTGCTAGAGAATGCTTTTTTCACAGTGTGCATCCTGTTAGAACCCATAATTTTCCAAGGGAGATTGCACATATCGGGATAGTCAAGCACACAGCGTTCAGTCCCTGCCTTTTTTGCCTGAAAGAGTCCCAAACCACGCTTCAGCTGTGGCCTGAGTGCCCTGACACTTGAAAGAGCAAAACATGCTCAATCTCCCACTGAGAAGCCTCAAGGAGTTACACCCTCACAAGTGAATTTAGTCTGTTATAACTCTGAAATGCCAGAAAACCCTCAAGTAATAAGTAAGCTTTGCTAAAGACAAAAGGGTTGCATTTTTTAATGGTAACACTACGTTTTTGTTGGGTTTTCCTTTTCCTAAATGCTACCATTTTGATACTTGCAGCATTTTTTTTTAACCTATTAGTACACTTATTTATCCCCACAAAATAGGAGAGTTTTTTGGAGACAGAGTTCATAAAGCTTATTGTAATTTGCTATGTTCTCTAGAGAGCAGCAGTGTGCCTTTGTTGCTGTTACACAGGTGTCTTGGTTTGAAAAGATAGGTGTCTGCTTCAGGAAAGTAGAAACCTCCCTTCAAACAGAAAAGAATGTAAACCACTCCCCCACCTGTCTGAATTATTATAATCTTGAAATCAAGG
>VWYI01043829.1:0-23687 GCA_013399455.1 Anthoscopus minutus | reverse complement strand
ATCCCAGCTGCCAATCCACTCCGGAAACTCTTCCCGATTGTTCCCTGTCCATCCCCTATTACCCAGTCTCTCACTAGTTTATGGAACCTTTTCCCTCCCACTCCTTTATTGGTTTATACTTTGCCAACACCTCCTTGTTCTCCTCTGGAGTTTCCCTCATAGGCTCATTCATGCCCTCCCCTTGCTTTTCCCCCATATATCAGTAGCTCTAATCTGAGATCTGGGCTCTCTTGTGGGAGAACTTTCAAGGGAATAAGCCTCTTTGGAAATCTCATGAGAAGCCTCTCTCATCTTTGCTCCTGCCCTTGGCATTTGGGTGTTCACAGAGCGTGGCTCTAAGCCAGCACTTGGGTCCAGACCTCTGCTCAAGGCTGGCTCCTGGCGTGAGTGACGGAGACTTCTATCTGCTGAGCTAGCCACCCCCTTTACTCCGACACTGTGTCATCTCTTCCCAAAAGTGAGGCTCAACCCCCTAGCCCTCGTCCTATGCAGGTTCCAAAACCTAGGTCCTTGTTCTTGACCATGCATATTCTAGCCCCTGTTCTGACCCCAGCCTTTGGGTGCCTGTGCCGGGGAGGTGGGAGATGGGCAGGGGTCCAGGAGAACAGAATGCTTCAGTTGGATCCCTGGAGGTCCTCATGCCTCAGCACTTGAAAAGCCAGGACCTGGAGGGTGGCATGTGAAGCTCACACTAAGGGTGTGAGAAATCTGGACCAGCAAAGAAGGGTTGATTTTGTGGCTCCAAGTGGACTTCTGGTGTTAGACCATGCTTATAAAGCCTTTACACTAAGTCTGACCACTAACCCTAAGACCTTAAGCCTGACTCCTAGCCCCTACCTCTCCCCACTCCTACCCCACTCCCAAACTCTAATCCTTGACTCCAACAGCACAAACACAACTTCTGAACCTATAACAAAACCCAAGACCAAGTAAGCCAGTAAAACCAGAAAATAAGCTGACACAAATTGTTCATAATTGTCAAAAAAGAAACCAGATTTTTGGAATGATCTTGCTCTCATAAAGCTGAGCAGGAGCAATGAGGTAAGGCTTCATTTATCACTGTCTCAAGCAAACATTAGTCTTCTCCAGGTGACAAAAACTAAAGATTTTACTCCTTTTAGCCATGCTTTTCCTGCAGCTCAAGCTAGTTCCCAGCTTGATTGAATAGAAACACCCAGTTATAATTCCTACATAAGAATCAAATATGATTCAATGCAAGTGGCAGTGGTCTTCCCTTTAACAGTTATGCTAAACATTCCATTTAAATGTCACCATTAAACGAAATGGATCTTAAATATCATAGTGCTCCATTTGGATAAATTAAACTTTTGTGAAAAAACATGAGAGAAGGAGAATATTAATGTTGGCATATCAACATTTGAGTGAGACACAGTTAACAGCAATATTGTGCAGCCATGAGTTCATTTAAATATGAGCTCCTTATCTAATATAAACAGCAATACAAAGCACCTTTTTAGTCATATTATATCAAATTTATAGCAGAAAAACCATACTGAAAAGATTCTTTACAGATCATTAATATAAAACACTCACTTACCAATTATGAGATATTCTACTAGGTAGCTCTTAGCTTCCAGATTTATTGACACACATATTCTTCACATTTGAAAAATGTCTGAAATATATCCTTAGTACATACTTATTTTAAACATTAAAAGTGAATATTCTGAAGAATATCTTGGAACATTGGCCCTTTTGAGCTACAAAATCCTCTTCTGAAAGCAAATTAAAGTAGATAAATCTGTCATTTATGTTCAAGTTCATTTTGTCCTAGAATTATTTTTCCTTTCTATCAGACTGAGTCTGATAATGCAGTCCTTACTATTCACAGAAGTATTTTACTTTACATAGATAGACATGAAAAAATGCTTTTATTAATATCAAGTAAAGTTAAAAATTACATGTAGAACCAGAATATCTGAGGTTGGAAAGGACATTGGGAGTTTGTCTAACCTAACCTCCCTGCCCAAAACAAATGCAAAACCAATGCAATGCCAAACCATCATGAGACAATTGTAGATCAATACAAAACTGTTAAAAAAATTCCTGTATTATATCTCCTGTAGTTGACATAATACACTAGATGGCACACATAGTTCCTGTGCTGCTCTCCTGTCAAAAAGATTATTACTCATAATGGAAGAAACATTTGAATATGATGAATGTGTCTTCATGTGTACACATTTGTTTAAGTCTCTTCTCCCAGTACAAATTTTAACCACAATTTTAACTACATAAAGACCACAATGGACTGCATTCATTTTGATAAAAATATATTCTGGGATATGAAGGTAGCAAGAGTATGCAAGATGAAAGATTAACTAATACAGAGGAGACAATATATATTTATTGACAGAACAAGAACTGAGATGGGAACTGAGATGGAACTGGTGCAAATAGGATGAAAAAATGTTTGGATGGTGCTACTCAGAAAAAGGTTTTAATGGTTCATCATTGAAATATAAGCATTTATCAAAATAATTCTGTAGAAAATATATGAACTAATTTGTGTAGACAATCTTCTATCCTGGGTCTATATCCATCCTGTGTTACAGTCAGTTGTATGGATGGTGATAGAGACGAGGACAGAGGCTGAAAAATGTTTGAGGACTGGTTTAGATTTCAGTTATCTTGAAATTGGAAGATAGAATTCATTAAAGTCAAATGGATAATAATATTACACAGAAGCAGAAGATGATTATGTGCAGAAATATGGAATGAAGAACAATTTACTGAGTAGAAATTCTGAAGGATCAGGAAGCCAAAGAAGATCACAAAATAGGCATGTGTTACAAGATGGGTTGCTGTGACAAAGACAGCTCTTCAGAAGTATATTAACAAATATTCCTGGCAGAACATACAGATGATATGTTCCTCTATGCAGAGCTTATCGAGAAATACTACAATTAGTCTGAATGGCAGACTTAAGGAAAGACAGGAACCAACAAGAATGAGTCCAAATGAAAGCAACAAGAGTAGCTGGGAAGACAGACCGAACTGACTGCCATCTCAGTTTAATTATATATTCAGCACTCCAACTATACCCCTTCAACCTGCAAACAAGGAACAATGCTGTATTGTAATGTACTGCAGTGGTGTCACTCTTACTCAGTGTCTTCAAGCACAGCAGACATGGCAGAGGAGGCTCCTACTGGAGACTGATGGTCACCAAGAGATGACAGAAAAAACAGAGTCCCTGGACAGATGGCCCCATTGCATTTTTAGGATGAAGTCTTCATATGATCTACTTAAAGAACTGGAACAAATAAAATTGCAAGTTAAGCATCCAAAATGGGAAGAAAGAATTGGTTCATATGGTAAATTTTCTTGTTTCTGAATTTATGCTTGCAAGCTGCTCTTACTGGCCTTGAAATAGTGTTTCACCTTACATGTGAAGTCCATCTCAGTTTCCCATTTTTTATTCACTTGAGCTAACTTCATATTTATAAATATTTATAAATAAATAAATATATATTTATAAATATCTCCGTCAATTAGGACTGAGAAACAGTTTCCTTCAACGAGATAGTCTGGATCCCCAGGAAGGGTTTTGTTATGACAGGAACTGTCAGACTGTGTTTTGGGGTCACAGTACACCAGGCACAGCTCCACTGATTTCAGGGATATTAATCCATGAGGCCCTGACATTACTGAGGGGCTAAGAAGCATTTTACTTTTTCTCTTTGACCAAAAGTGGAAGTGTTGTCTCTGCAGACTTTGAAACGGATTTCTTGCTCTAATCCATACAGAATATACCCTGTGGTATAAAAACTCTGGTCCTTATGGAGCTTAATACACAACCATAGCTGTTAAATACACCTCTTGCTGTGGCTGCAACAGTGTATCTGTGGTCTTCCTTCTCATCCTTGAGCACTGAAGATCTTGTAGGAATGGCTTTAGGAACAGCACAGACATTATTGGGTTAATACTTAGGATTGTTGAACCTGTTCACTGAAGGTATTGTATTCATTCTACTGTCAAACTTGGGAAGCTGCAATAAGCTGTGCGCTTTTGAAATCGGTTGGTGAGAATTGGGAGATTTTGATGGGGACTGTGATTTATGTTGAACTTTATTTGTCAAGAGATTGTGTTTGGGTTTAGGATTTTCAAAATTGTGCTCAAAGGGCCTTGCAGCACTAGGTAAGACTTTATTGTGAAGCAGCTGGTAAGAAGGAATCTTTCTGAATGTGTTTCTGAATCTGTTAGTTCCTTTAACACGACCTTTGTCAGGGAAGCTTTTTGGAGGATAAAAAGTGACCTGTACAATGTCCTCTCTAGAGGATCTGAAAATTGCTGGCTTTTTCTGAGATGGAGGGTCAGGCACAGAGTTAACTTCAGAAAGTGGAGGCTTGTGACATGCTGGGAGAGACAGGACAAGACTATCAATTGACTGAGATTGTGTATGCTGTATTTTGAAGCAGTAGGAGGTGGAGTTGTAACTTGACAGATTGGTTTTTACTGACAGGACTATCAATTGATTCAACATCAGCTGGTTTCCCTATAGAATAAATGGTGAATTTCAGCTGACTCTGCAAATGAATTGTTTAAGTGGGCTCAGAATGATGGCTGGCAGGAACCTGCAAACAGAGCTTATTTTCAAAACTCCTGCAGTCAAAATATGATAACTGCTTTTGAAAATACTCTGCGTCTTCTTCAGGATCATAATGGCTTGAGACCTTTGCTTGAAGTCTCTGTGGTTCAGGGCCCTGTAAATATACTCCTTAGATGAAGAACCATAGCTTGTGAGTAAGTACAATACTTGTTGGATAAAAACATAATCTTGCAAAAGGAATGAACTGTTTAACTTGGTATTTGGAAGAAAATGAAAAAAAGATATCAAAGGAAAAAACCTAGATGAAAAATGACAGATTCACAATATCAGTCCCCAGATTCAGGTCTCTAAATATTTTCCTAGCATTTCCTAATTGCACAATTCCTTGAGTATATTTGACCACCCTCCTTCTTTTCTTGCTTGTTGTGGTCTGCTCCCTTTCTTTCAGAATCAGGCAGAAGCTGAGAAATTTTATCTTCCTCCACTCCTCCTCATAATCCAGGCAATATTCTTTTTGTTCACAGTGTTCAGGTGACTTGGTTCCTGGATCAGCTGCTGCCATGGCCAGATGGACAAGCGCCTACTCTGACTCACCCATCCTGCAAGATTTATGCATACACTGATGGGGCACACACAATACTCCAAAGCACTGCTCTTTTCAGGAAGATTAGTGTGTGGACAGCTCACCTTGGATGCTTTCTCCTGGGCTCCTGCTGCAATATAATCTAGGCTGTGCCCCAGGACTGGTTAAAAAGCCCACGCCATCCTAACTTTCCAAATATACATATATATGTATGTCTAAATATACAAATATATATACAAATATAACACACCACTGCTTCTGAAAGTACTTCCATCAGTTTTGTAATAATGATGTGCTTTTCAGAATTCCTTTTAGTGGGTGATGTCTACACATTTTCTGCACACTAATTGTCTTTCACAATGACAAAGCCACATGTGATTATTCATTCATAGTTACAGAAACCAAGGCAAGATAGGCCAATGTCCAACTCAAGAAGCCACCTAAGACTTCATGTTTTTCTCCTCAGAAATGATTGAAGCAAATGAATTCCTTCAGCTTCAAGATAAGGTTTTTTAGTATTTGCTCCATAAATAATTTCATTTCTTACTTTGTTTACTTTGGTGTCAACTCTACAACTAATCTCTATCCACAGGGCTCCAAAGTGCAGTTTGTTACTAATATTGCCAGTCTAATATGATTTCTTAAAGTTTTAAGTAGATTTTAGAATATGGGGAAGTAAAGAGACAACATTTAATTTTGATGAGAATGTGGGAAGGGTTACAATAAAGCTAATCTCTGCCCCTTAATAATCAATTTTTGTATTGTTTGAATATTGAAGTAGAAGTGCAGTTCTTTTCCCTCTTTTAATAACTTTGCCTCAGCTTTGAAGTTTCTCTAAGCTGAGCACAACTGATCAGAAAAGTCCTAGTGAATGAAAGATGCTTGAACAGGGCTACAATTGAATGAGATGAATTTCAGTCTCCTTAGGAAGCAGCTGAGCTTTTCAGTATAAGGCACATACAAATTCAATCCCAAGGCAGAATAATGGATTTAACTACAGTGGATAATGCACAAAAATCCATCCTTAGAACCCCTAGTCTCAAAGGCTTTGCTTGTGATGTAGTTGGTATTTCAGATTGTTAGTGGCTCACAAGAGAGAAGACACGGCCTTTTCTTTGGGGCTTCATTTAGACATTGTGTGCAGAATTGTACAGCAGAGGATAACACCTTTAGCTGCTGAAGATTTAATACCAATATAGAGAAATTATACATGCCAGCTTGCCAGCCTATCTGATACCATTATATTCCAAAGTACCTTGCTTTTGTCTGTCCAAGGAACATAGCTTATCTGTTTTGCTATTCTAATTTGCCAGTAAGACATAAAGAAATTCCCAGAACTGATTGTTTTGTTTTGTTTTGTTTTGTTTTGTTTTGTTTTGTTTTGTTTTGTTTTGTTTTGTTTTGGGAGGGAAGGAGGTAGGAAGATAAGGAAGAAGGGTGAGTGAGCGTTTTGAGTAATGCAACAGTTTTGTAGTGGTACAATAATACTAAGATAGGATCCATGGTGGCTGGGTTCTAACAAAATAAAACAACTCTCAGGCTGTGGGCAGACCTCTCACATATGGAAAGTGTGAAAATGTATCATTTTGAGCCTAATAAGCACTATTGGGGCAAGTCAGAATTTTTCACCTCTCAGGTTGGCTGACTTATTTGAATTTGTTGTGTTTAACAAGCCTTATCTGTAAAAGGAAACAGTAATCTTCTTGCTCCCCCAGCTCACTCTGACAGATTAGTCAGGGAGTGTTGACTCAATGCAGATGTGAGGCATTAATGAGGGGCTGAATCGAACCTAGAAGCAGGAGGATATTGTGTCACTGACTGCCTCATGGTGAATTACCATATGTTAGGTTAGGGAACTGTCATTTCCTAAATATGCTAACTCAATAAGCTGAGAACTTGTAATTTTCAGAGTGAAAACAGAAATTCCGCTATTAAAAAATTAATTGTATTATATGACGTATTTATCATTAATTTATTTCTGGTAAATATACTTAATGGGGTAAGTACAACCTTTTCAAAGGATCAAAGTGAATTAATTGGCAACCAACTGTATTTTTCATAGTAAACTATTAGTCCTTTAAAACAACACATTAAATGCCTACGTCATGATTGAAAACAGAAATCCAGTTCTTAATTTACCATCAGGCACCTAAGAATGTTAGGCACCCAAATGGTATTAACATAATAAGAACCACTTGTACTTTCACTTTACTCTCTTATTTAATGAACTGATTTAAAGTTGACCTTATCATTGTTAGGCATTGTATAGAGATTACCACCTATGCAGCCTACTCACTCTGTCTTAATAATGCTGCTTTGTTTTTCTGAGTTAAATCCTGCTTCTCAGGAACTTGATGGAAAAATTCCTTCTAGCTCCCATGAGATGATTAAGCTGACAGCAACAAGATTTTCTTCTAATTGTTGCAATTGTAGACCATAATACAATGTGTGAAAGCAGTCATTTACTATATATCTCTACATATTCTCTACGTATTTTTTCTATAGATTTCTAAGTATTTTCTAAGCACATGTACTTAGCACAGCTTCTGTTCCTCTTTGATGTGAGTTAAGGGCTGGAATAAAACCTACCTAAATACATATATGTACAGTACCACACACATATATAGTGTTGTAGTGTGTGTATATTAATATAAATAATGATAAGGTTAAAGGCATCTGCATCAATTTAATATGCAGATAATTTTGATGATGATATTCATAGGTGAATTTGAAGTAAGTTATTTTAAAGGACAGAATAAAAATGCCTCTGTACATAAGAGTGTTCTGATTGCATTTCTTACAACCATTTTTTTCCATGTGTCTGAAATAATTTAAAATTCATGTTATTGCTATATAATTTATTTATATATCAGATCAGAATGTGTTAGTCTACATGTGATTAGTTTAATAATAGGCATCACTGGTGAACACTAGAGAAATTAATTTATTTCCACAGATTTGGAAGTAATCAATTCCAAAGACAAAGTTAAATGTTAGGAAAAGGTTCTTCACCCAGTGGGTGGTTGGGCACTGGAGCTGGCTCCCCAGGGAAGTGGTCACAGGACGAAGCCTGACAGAATTCAAGAAGTGTTTGGACAATGCTCTCAGGCACATGACATGCCAGGAGTTGGACTCGATGATCCTTGCAGGTCTTTTCTAACTCAGGATATTTTATGACATTCCACAGTATTTCCCTTTTAAAATCTGCAAGTACAGTGCCTATCTAAAAATGCAACAAACTGAGCTACTATTACAATTCCCTCTAGTAAATAAAGCAAACTTTTGTGTTTAACTGAATTTAGTTACAATTATCCTATTATGACCCTGATTCCACAAGAAGATGGTTATTCTCTGAAGCTTATATACTGTCACACTGAACTGTGATTTAAAATTTGGTGAACCTTGTCCTGAAGTAATTTAAGTATCTTCAATGATGTCACTGAGGTTAAAGGCATTTAAATTGTGTTTATCCACTTCTAATTTAGGAATTACAGAGTTTGCTCTATGCTGTCTGAAATAGAAAACATAACCAATTTACCCTTACTCCATATAGCGTCCTTACTAAAATTTTGACTAGAAAAGTAGATTATATGGTGGGCAGAAAACTGGCTTCATTGGCATAATGGGCTTCATTGGCAATATGAAATCCAACTAGTAGATGGTTACTTAGAAGTGCCCCACAGGTGCTGGTACTAGGATCAAGACTGTTTCGCATCTTCATTAATAGCCTTAAGGGCCAGACAGAAAGACATGGTAGACAATGTGATGTTGGGAGGAGCAGTCAATACACTGGAGGGCAGGACTGCTAATTCAGATGGACACCTAAACAGCAAACTCAAAGTTCAACAAAGGCAAATACACTCAAGATTAAATAAGCCTCTGTACCCGCACAAAGATGGGTGTCAGCCGGTTAGAAAGCAAGTTTTACAAAAAACTCTGAAACCTAGAAGTGTTGGTAGACAAACTCGGCATGAGTCCAGAATGTGAAATTGCAGTGCAGAAGGCCAATGACATCCTCGGCATTATAACTTGGAGTCTAGGCAGCCCAGCAAAGATATGATTCCTCCTCTCACTCAAACAATTCTGCATCTACACTACACCTAGAGTGTCAAATGCACTTTTTTTTCTGCCCAGTACAAAAAGACATTGCAAAATACTGGAACAAGTTCAGTGGAGAACCACAAACACAGCTGGGGGACTGGAACACATGGCAGACAAAAACTGCATCATCTGGGTCTTAAAATAAGTTTACAGAGATCTTGCTTTTGTTTACAACTATTTAATGGAATGGTGTAGAGAAGATGGGGTAAGGATTAAAGAGTTCCACAGTCTAAGAAAAAGAAGTAAAAGACATGCTGGAACACAGAAAACTCCAACTGAGAAAAGGAAGACTAATTTTGCTATGGTGGTGGTCAAACAACAGAACAGATTGCCTGGGAAGGTTGAGGAATCTCCATCTCATCAGCCGGATAAAGTCCTAAGCAACTTTCTGTTACAGGATGAGCTTGACCACTGAAGGCCCCTTACAAGCCAAACAGATCCAGCAATACCAAATTTTGTCTTTTTTGCACTTGCAGACTGAAGCCTTCCCTACAACCTGAAAAAGTTACTTTATTTTTAAGTGTATTGTCTAAAGTCATCCAGTTAACTTAATCTTCTAGGCTGACATGGACTAAAAGGAAGTAAACTGGCACAGTATCTTCTAGTGACCAAAGGAATTTCACAGTATATATATCCCGGACTGTTAGCAATTTCTAAACAGCTGAGACCACAAAGACAAACAATTTTGAATTTCATTGTTGATTACTTCCCTGCACATTGATCAAGGTTTATAAACCATCAGCAACAAGGTAGGTTTTATTTCCATTTCTTTTTGTAAGGTAGGGCTTGACAAATTCTCAAAACTATCTCTTTAAAGGTGTTTCTCTGATTATATTTGCTTAAAATCTTCATTCTGGAGTATTGGAGTGTTTGTATATAAAATATTCAATTATCTAGTTCCTTTTTTTAAAAAATAAAGACCTTTAATTGTAAGTGCTAACAACATGCTGTTTTCTTGTCTTCACCTGTTTTTTCAAACTGCATTACTCATATTACATATCTATACAAAAAGCACGGATTTAAGCATTAATGCATCTTAATTCTTTCTTGGGTTAATTCCAGTCTGAAGTCTAATCTACCATAAAATACACATTATACACATATAAAATTTCTTATTCTAGGGGGTAGCGATTGAATCTTTTTAGTGTTCACACAACCACTTGCATAACACAGCCACAAGAGGAAGCAAAAGGAAAATGAAAAACAACACTAAAGATTGTGTCAGTAATACTAAATTTCAAGAAATTTTACAGAGATGCCATGGAGAGATCAATGAGGCTTTGAAGCTGATTCTAAGGGTTCTCTAGGCTTTCTTTGGGAGAAAAACTGTTTCTTTCCTTTTGTTTAATTGAGCCCATCAAGATATTAAATAGTAGATTCACAGTCTTACCTCACGGAATTATAAGGCCCCCTCAGCAAATTGATTATTTTCTAACTTATCTCATGATTATCTCATCTTATGATGATAATTTGTTACCCTGTTAATGTTTTGTAACTATGTATTACAAACCTACTGCTGTTCAATCCTATTAGTTATAAGCATGAAACATCCTATTTTGATTTTTTAAAATACTTGGGATGGAAGTGGATTTTTTTCTTGTTTTTTTATTGTTCAATAACAAAAATAAGAGTCCATAAATGACCAGAAACCTAAGGCACAGTAACAGTGCTTTCAGCTAGTCCCAGACAATGCCTTTTGAGAGGTACTACATACACATAAAGGTACAATATTAATCAGGAAACGCAAGCATTCACTTTTGCAAAGGCTACAGCAAAAGACCATTATTCTGCTTTCTGTAATTAAGAGGATATTAGAAGTTTTACTAGTGTTATCTGAAACAAGGGCCTTTAACATTAAAACCCATAATAAATGATGGAAACAACCAGGGTATGACTTGGTTCTTGCAAGTAAAGCGAAAAAATCCTACACTGAAGTACTTAATTAAGACAAATTATACTATAAGAAAACAGAAGCCTTTGAAGATGGCATGCAGAATCCAACAAGTATGTGACTGATTACCTTTTATACTCATCAAAGATGAAACCAACAGATGTACAGAGGTATTCTGGCAAAGAGTGCATATAACCGAACAGAGAAGGACCATCACCTTCTGCCCATACTGGGCAAGTGCTAAGAACTGGGAATATTGTGTAAGCACATAATGGTCAGGAATAGAAAAAAACCCAAATAAATTAAATTTAACTGCACTGAGATTCAGTTAAAATGTCAGTTGTAAGAACCCAGACATTCACAGCTTTTCCTAATCCTGCATTCTTTGAACTCTGGTATCTTCTGGCTTTGCAATTGTCCTAGTATCAGTCAACAACAGAGTTAATTTTTTGCAGTAGCTGTGACGGGGCAGAGCCTGGAGCTGTGTGGGTGTGGCCAAGATATGGTGCTATTAGGTACTATCACTGTCTTGGACTTGAGGGAAATAGCATGGACAAGGACATGCTTGAGGGAAAAAGCATGGACAGTCTGTCCACTGTTTTGCTTCCTGTCCTGGTTGGAGAGCAATTTTTGCCTGCAAGACATCCTCTTTTTATATCAATTTTGTATCTTTTTGTTATCAACTTTGTTGCTGATACTGTCCATCTTCTTATCTCATTGAGGTTTCCAGTAAATTGTTCTTATCTCAACTTGCTAAGTCTGCCATTTATCTGTCACTGGAGAGGAAGGGGAAAGGGAAGCACCTTGTAGTTTTTCACTTTAGTTGGAGCACTAAATTAAAGAATACCATTTCTAAACCCTGACAGTCACATTTTTATCCGGTAAAAATGATACACTGTATGGTGCATTTTTTAATCTAACAGATGATGACAAACATGTGTTGCATATTTGCAGGTATTTTACTCCTGTGTTAGTCTACAATTAGTCCTCCCGTGCAAAGACATAACTTAAGTCCTTGCAATCAGAATTTTCTACCAGCGTCACCTTTGTGAATGGTGTTTGGGTTTTGTCCTTAAAATTTGCACTTCTTAAGCACTCTAGAATATGAAAAAAAACCAACTTGGGGGAGAAGTGGAAATGTCTCTCAAAAGCCATATGAGGTGAGAGGGACATTGTGTACTGCCCACTTCACCTGTCAACATCTAATTTGGTGTCTTGGTTTGAAAAGACAGGCGCCTGCTAAGGAAGGCAGAAATTTTTTTTGAAAATAGAAAATGTATATTACTTCCTTCTCTTTCGAATTACTATAATTTTGAAATTAAAGGGCTCTTATGTAATGATATGGGAAGAGGAATAACAGTTTTTTTACTAGGAAAATAAAAATAAAAATGTAGTAGTACAACAAAACAAACAAAACCCAAACAAGCAAACAAGCAAACAAAGAAACAAACAAACCCACTGATAAGAGTCAGAATACACTTGACACCCTGTTGGTCAGGATGTTGGTAGCAGTCCGATTAAATGGTGGCTGCAGTCCTCCTGGAGTGACAGATGTGGTTGAAGCAATGATCTTGTAGAAGAGTGTAGTTTTCCTCTGAAGGTCCAGTGGTGGTATAGATAGGTCTTGTGTTTTTCTGGGAATCTAGTGGAGAAAGGTTGCTTGTGGTGTTTTGAATTTCTGATTATATCCAGGTATGAATGTTTGGCTTCTCCCCCTGGGTGGAGCATCTCACAATGGGATGATGTAATTTTATCAGTCATGCAATGAGACTCAATGGCCCATTAACAGAAAATACCCCTGAAGGGAGGATGGGATTGTAGATGAGATAAATAACACTGCCAAACCTGGTTTTAACATGGTAATAGAATATTTTTGGTTACATCTTGTCAATGTTCCAAGACATTCAGGAACTAGGATTGAATGAGATTTTGCAGGAACAACTGCACTAATTTAGAGAGTGCAAGGATGTAGATGCACAGATAAAATTACTGTTAATATGACAGAAAGCCATCTATAGGTAGTTTAAATTTAATTAATACACATTCACCTTTTCTTACTGGTTTAAATTGTTTTCATTTCTCAGATCCATCTTCAATATCTTTTGAAACTACAGTGTCCCTGACCTATTCTTAGGGTCATGAGAAGAAAATTACATTAATTTCCTTTATCGAATGCTAATTGATCTGCGATGTTCTACTCTCTTGCACTAACATGTGTCATGAATGGGAATTTGTGTTTCTTCAAAGAAAAGTGCTTTAAGTAAAGAATGTCATATATGCCACTTCTATAATTTAAAAATCACTTAAGGTGATACATATATTTCAGGGGAAAACACTATTTTGAATCTTACAGAGAATAAATCTATTTTGCTGTTTCATCAATTGAAGCTGATACAGAATAGGCTGGAAACATGTTTTGATACACTTATCAGTTACTGTAAGGCTGTCACAAAACTTGGATTTTCAAAATTGCTTTTCCATTCTCATGGATTTAAAAGTGCTTTTAAAATTACTTTGTCAGTTTCTGAAATTTGCATTTCTACTTTTGTATATTTTATGGAATATGTGACTAATTTATATGCACTTTTTTGATTAGGACTCCAAATTTATATGCACTTTTTTGATCAGGACTCCAAAGGTAAGTGGCACTTCTTAGCATGAACATACTGAGAAACAGAGATGAAAATTAACATTAAATTGTTTGAAATGTCAATCTTCTGAGTGAGAAAAGCAGATATAGTTACAGTTTAATTGCTTGCTATCTTGTGCAGGAGAACAGAAATGAACAGAAATTGTTTCTCTCAGACAAAATGTAAGGTGCAGGTCAGGGAATTTGCTTATGTGTGAAATGCACATCCCTCAGCTTTTCAGAGGTGATGGTGTTTTTGGCAGTCACAATTAATCTAGGCTTCCCTGGGCTACCTCTACCAGATTTTGCATCTTTTATGACTTTCACTCAGAATTCAATCTTAAGTAATACTTAATGTGAATACAAAATAATAAAACCTATAATAAAGGCTTCAAGGTTTATAAACCTTAAAGCAATATATGGCATCACTTAACATTACCATCATCATCTAGAGAAGCCATCATGGTGCAATACTGAAGATGATTCTCTTGATTACAGCACTTAAAATAGAAATACAGGCACTTTACAGGCACTTCCCCACAGCTTATTCTACTAGAAGGAATAGCTGACCTAT
Source organism: Anthoscopus minutus (assembly GCA_013399455.1). Taxonomy (NCBI): domain Eukaryota; kingdom Metazoa; phylum Chordata; class Aves; order Passeriformes; family Paridae; genus Anthoscopus; species Anthoscopus minutus. The sequence continues at coordinate 9,336 of VWYI01043829.1, read as the reverse complement.
GGCTGGGTTGTGGTTACAATTTGTAATGCATCTTGACCTACTTCGACAGAGATGAAGTGATTCTTTGACATGGCATTAGAAGATAAAACAGATCAGGGAAAGAAGTATCCCTCATTATCATAGCTTTGAACCTGCATGCAGTTATTTCTGCTGTTTTGGGTGACAATGAAAAATCGTAGTGCTTTTTCACTAATCGCCCTTGCTGAGTCTACTGAACTAATTAAAGGGGAGCGGGACAGTGCTTAGTCTGTATTACCAGAACAGCTTCTGATGGGATACTACTTCCCTATCTTCAATTACACAAAAGTTGGCCACTGAATCTCAGGCTACTTCTCTAGGTTCTCACATAGGACCCATTAGACTGTAAGATCAAACACTTTATGTGATAGAGATAAGTGGGATGAACACCTAGAAATGCCATTTTCTCTCAACTGTTCAGAAGCCCAGCTGACTACTTGAAACTTATTTTTTTCAGATAGTTCATGGAAGAGAAAAATCCCTCTAAATCCAGACAGGTGTACTTGTGCCATAGGAAAGTTCAGATGTAGAAGAGTTAATATAATTTTGAAATCTTGTCTTTGATACTAAAAATAAGAACTCTGTTGTACCAATGCTGGTTTTCCTCCTAAATCTCTTCATGTGAGACTGTTATTTAATAATAAATGACTGAAGTTGAAAACCGTTCCTAACCTCTGTAACTACCAGGTCTGCTTGTCAGAAATATATTTGAGGAAACAGAGCAAAAAGCAATATGGAAGTGGCTAGGGCAAATGAAAACTCAACATCTCCTTGACACAAGGCTTTTACACTGCAATGGAAAAAGTAATTAACATTTAAATATTTATCAGGTTAAATTCTCAGCTAACTTATTTATACAATACTAGAAACCAGGGAGCCCAGATGTTACCATACAGGTGATATAAAAATCATAGTTTTATTACTCCTTTACTAACTTAACGAACATCTTTCTCTTCATTGATACAGAGTAAGAAGCATATAAATGCATTACAATACGTTTAATTTTGTAAATCAACAACCTCAACCTCTTGATGACAGCCAGTTCTCATTCACGTATCTGTTTATTGTTTTGCACAGCTCAACTATCAAACACAAAAAATTAAGTGCAATAAAAATTGACAAAAATTAAACAAATCGCAGGATATATTATGTGGTTCATCTCAACAAATGTCTGATTAGTGCTTTCTGGCATCTTCTGCATTGCAAATTTATGTCAAATTAGCATTCCAGTGACTAAGACACTTTATATGTCAATAAAAATTCAATTTAAAAAGTTAGTGTCTCTTACTGTCAGCAGATGCATGTGTGGTAAATTTAGAAAGGCCCACATCTAAAAATAAGAGAAAGCTGCATGTAGGCACTCTTAATTGGGATGAAAGCTGCATCCATTTGCATGATGGATGGGTGGAATCCAGTAAGATGATGTTTAATAGGTCCAAGTGCCAAGGCCTTTTGTCCACAATAACCCCCTGCATTGCTATAGGCTAGGGATGGTGTGGCTGGACAGTGCCCAGGCAGAAAGGGACCTGGGGGTACTGGTGACAGCAGCTGAACATGAGCCATCAGTGTGCCCTGGTGGCCAAGAAGGCCAGCGGCATCCTAGCCTGTATTAGGAATAGTGTGGCCAGCAGGAGCAAGGAGGTCATTCTTCCCCTGTACTTGGTACTGGTGAGGCCACACCTTGACTGCTGTGCCCAGTTCTGGGCCCCTCAGTTTAGGAAGGACATTGAGATGCTTGAGCACATCCAGAGGAGGGCATCGAGGCTGGTGAGGGGCTTGGAACATAAACTCTGTGAGGAACGACTGAGGGAGCTGGGGTTGTTTAGCCTGGAGAAAAGACTTAGAGGTGACCTTATCGCTCTCTACAACTTCCTGAAAGGTGGTTGTAGTCAGGAGAGTGTTGGCTTCTTTCTCCAGGCACCAACTGACAGAACAAGAGGACACAGTCTTAAGCAGTGCCAAGAGAAATATAGGTTGGATATTAGCAAAAAGTTTTTTACAGAAAGGGTGATAAAGAATTGGACCGGTCTGCTTGGGGACATGGTGGAGTCACCATCCCTGGATGTGTTTAAAAAAAGACTGGATGTGGCACTCAGTGACATGGTCTAGGTTTTGGTGTTAGGGTATGGGTTGGACTAGATGATCATGGAGGTCTTGTCCAACCTAGTGATTCTGTGATATTTGATTTAAACTTCTTCCAGCACATCCCCTTATTCCCTATCAATGTACATTACTAGAACTTAGCTATTGTTTTTGTAACTACAAAATTGGGAACTCTTTTCACTTGGATCTATTACTAGTGCTGAAAAAACTGTGACCATATTCTAAGACAGGAGGACACTATGTAGTTCTTTATACACCAGAAGAGCCATGTTCTGCTCTAAGAATGCAAATACTTGATTCTGATCTTTCCAAATGTTGATATCACAATTTGAAATAACATACCTGACCTTTCTTTGAGTGCAAAGGCGGGCAAGGTGACCTTGTGAGGGTCCTTCCAACATGAATTATTCTGCACATCTCATTAGAGTTGTGAACTCCTGATACATCATTCAAACTTTCTCACATTTAGCAATAAAACTTTGAAACAAACACCAAGCACCCAAACAGGCTCACATTGCTATGAGATCACAAGACATACAGTGAAAATTACCCACTTTTTAGATGTTTTTCATCACTAAACAATGATGATATGGTAATAGAGGGTAACTTCCATTTTATCACATTTTAGACAAATTGGGTCACTTTCCGTGAGTCTCTCAGTCACCTATAAAAGTTTCCATTACAGGTATCTTATCTCAGACAATGAATTTTAGACACCTAGCAAGAGTAAGCAGTCTCCAGCACCTATTAGGTAATAATCTAATTGATGTGCTATTATTGAATTCTGTATGTATATCTGCATTAGTGATAGATGAACAGAGAAGATGATAATTCAGTACTGACACATAGCCCCCAACTCAGGAACAATTTTTCAAAACTGACCCCGGCTACAGGTCCTCTTTTGAGACCTAATTCAAAACCTTGTGAAGGCAGAAGAAATAGTACCACAAACTTTACTTATCTTTTCTCAAGCTTTTACAACGATAGCCATAACAAGAATGTTTTAATTATTGCAACACTTCAACTTATCCCATCAAGCTCCATAGAACCTAGAGACCTGAACAGACACCTGGATTCTCCAAACATTTTAAGGGCATATATATGCAAGGACTTGTTTTCTACGCAGTACAAGATGTCAACAAAAACCTTTAGGTGGAACTGTCCCACTTTTGTCCATAGATGACTGATTAAAATACTACTAGTCTCTTAAAAAAGAAAAAGATCCTTTATTTAACTGCAAAAATGCAGACCAAGAGGCCAAGAGAAAGAATGGTGCTTTTCAATTAGTTGTAAAATATTTCTCATAATCAACACTGACCTAGAATGGCATTAGAAACCACTGGATAAAATGAAAGTGACAGAAAGACTTGAAGCACAATACTGTGCTTTGAAGTTTTATACATTTTACCTCCAGCTCTGCTTTCTCTCCAAAGCCTGTACCCTGTGGACTTACTACTGAACAGTACTAATACAAATTCCAAATTTTCCTTCATGAGGACTAATCCTATATTGTACATATTCTGCTGTACATGAATAGTGACAAATTTTTTATCTAGAGCAGCTTGAAAAAATCAACTTAACTTGTTCGAAAGACCACTTATAGCACTTTAAAATGCCACAGTAATTGCCATTTAAAGTAAAAGGTAAATGCTGTGCATACACAAGAACAAGGAAAATGCAAATTTTGGGGATAGTAATCCTTTAAAAATTTCAGACTGGAGTAGTCTCTACCTGCTGGTTTAGGTAGAATTATTTTCAATAACCTTTACAATGCATAATCTCTTTTGTTAAGGAGGTAGTGAATAGCAGCAGAGAAGAAAATGCTGTCTTTCAGATACAAGAAAGATGAAGCTGGCTTGTTTCCCAGGACTGAATGGGGAATCCTGATTTGGAAAGCCTTCTCGCATGTAGAGTGGGTAGAAGGAATAGCAAGAAGGGAGACTGCTGTTCCAGTGCTGGCTGGGAGACTCCTAAGAACACAAGTCTTCAGTGCAGGCTCAGGTAACCCACAGAAAGTTCCCTAAAAGTCCAGAGGACTGTGTGGAAGATGTTTAAACCAGAAAGCCACTAAAGGTTGCTGGGGCAGACTGCAAGGAAACAATTCATCCTGCAAAGATGCTTTTTACAGGAGATGGGTTTACTTTAAAGCTTTTCTGCCCCATCCAGCTGATCAAAGTTTCCTGTAATTAAAGAAAATAAATAATATTAAGTTAGCATTTTCTGATACCATTCCAACAAAATGTGGCTTTAGAGAATGGAAGCCTGTAGGTGAACTCACTACAGGGGAGACAGTGTGACATCTTTGGCATGAGGCACTAGCCTGACCAGCACTGCCAGAAGGAAGAGGTCTGCAGGTAATCCTCAAGTTAAAAACTGCATTCCCAGAAGAAAGAGAGTAATGTCATATCCTCAAACTATGGTGTTGTGGTGGTTCAAGGAAGATCTTCATTATGTTTTCTAAACTACAACCTTTTTTTCCACATCAATCCCATGTTTGAATGGTTCATCCCCCTACTGTATTGCCCAGCCTTTCCCTCTGGAAGGTTCTCCATCTACACCGCTTTCCCTGTCAGTCTTTCATACCCATTCCTGTTGTATGATAATTATCCCCAGAGCTACTCCCATCCTTCCAGTGAATTCCATGCCTGTCACCCAAGACCCTCCCATATTCACACCCCTTCTCTGGAATTCCCCTAAATGCTGTATACCCATTGGCCCTTGTTGATGTCCATCCCCTTACCCCGCCTTCCTCGCAATCCCCCATTGGATCCTTGAGAGATGGCCCCCTGATTTTATAACCAACTGCAAAACCTCTCTTTGAGGCTCTCGAGCATAGCCTCCCTTGGTGTGCTTGTTCCGTGAATAAAGTCATCCTGTCTACACCAACTTGGCTGTCTCTGGAGTCCTCCCTTCACCCACACCCCAAAGGAAGCTCCTGGAGAGGGAAGAACGCGTCTCAATCTGCTTGTCCTCTGGATGCAGAAGCCACTTTCCCTGTTATTGTCTCTGACCAGGAAAGGGTTTGCTAATCTGCTGCAGTCGAGGCCTGGAAGGAGTGCGGGCAGAGACACTAAGGCACCAGTATAGTCCTGGTATAACCCACAGAAGGGTGGGTTTGTTATTCTGCTTTTCCTTCATCACCTTTTATTTCTGAGAAAAAGGACAGAAGAAGAAGAGGGAAAGAACATCGGGATGACATAACGGCACAGAAGTTTTAGAGGACCTGTGGGATAAAAGTTATTCTCTTCTGCCTAAGTGAACAGTCAAAAGCAAATAAAAGTGATTTTTGTCAACTCAGTGGTATCTGCTGGGGCTGGGCTGGGGGGAGAAGCTAATGGACCCATGGAGAAGTTTAGCAGAGACAGAACCTGGTTCAAGGAAGGAAAAGAAGCCTTCCAAAGTGCTGAGCACATAAATAGAAGTGGAAAAATGTTGCAGTACCAGAAAGACACAGGGGTGCTGTGCGGCCTAGATCACTGAAACCAAGGAAGAACAAAACAGGCAATATCAGTAGTTGTTCTTACCTTCAGCTGGGAGAGAAAAAAGGCTGAGAAACCTTTCCCTTAAGTGCACTCTTGGGAAGCAACAAAGATTATGTACTATTTTATGCAGACAAGAGTCCTGGAAGTCAAGTGAAAATCAATGTTGGTCTAACCAGGAATGCATCTAGGCAGTGTGTTCAAGGAAAGAAAATTGGGTGTTGCATTATCTATTCCAGTACTAAGTAGGCCAGATTACCATGTTTTTGAGCACAGATTAATTTTGAGAAGGGGAAGAATAAATATGACTGCTGTCTCTGCCAAGGGACACATGGCACATTGCAAAAACAACAGAGAAAAAAAAGAAGGTCCTTTTAAAGACATGGAGCATGCCTCAAATGAAACCCAGGAAGAAGACCTCACTATAAATAATGTTGCTATGGGGATGGCTCAGATAAATTATAAGAGAAGCTTCAAACCAAACTTTAGCAATGTAACAGCACAATTGATAGATCTGTGTGAAAAACAAAACAGATTGGTCAGTTCAATGAAGTCTAATATTAAACTTCTGGCCATTGAGGAAAAGGTCTTTTTGTTTGTTTTGTAGCTCAGGACAGGTGAGTCTGGATTTTAGCAAGCTTTCTAATATATTTTCCAGGTGCCTCAATACTGATTTATGGGCTGCTTGGCAGCAATTAGATATATCATTCTCTGGCACATTTCAGTGAAAATATGTCAGCTGGGAATGGAACGACAGCACCACTGAAAGGAAGGCTTTATAAAGACATTCAAACCCCCCAATCAAATAAATTCCAGCAGTGTAACTTCATTACATATACAGTTGGAAAAAAGGTTATCTTATGGGGAAAATTCCAGCTCGTGAGGCAGAGTATGTCACCACAAGAACCTGGTGCACTAACAAAAATCAGAAAGAGGAAAGATAAATAGCATGGCGATTTTGCCTAGGCAGAAAGATGCTTGAGGAACTACACTCATAAAGCACAACCTCCTTTTGAGGCTTCCTTTGCATAACAACAGCTAAGGCATCCTAGAGTACATCTACAATACACAGATGTGCAATATCACCAAAATGTATGAACATGAGCTGAAATTCTTGACCACTGCTGATGTTCAGCATTCCTAAAAATCAACTCTATGATAGACCCCATTTGCTAAAAAATACTAGAGAACAAGAGGAGTACTGACCGCTATTGCTGTTTTTTTGTTGTTCAGGGATGAAAGCCAAAGAAATGAACATACAGAGATCACAGCTGAAATGGTTCAAGACTTATAATCATAATTCCCTTGTCATATTGGCATGTTTGGACTTTTCTTAAGCTGCAGCAAATTACTATTGCAATTATGAAGCACAATTTCTCAGAATAACCGTGCAAATAACAGAAATCACAGCAACACTCCAGAGCTATCATTAGTTGGCTACATAAATAAATGTATTTGGTTATTATATTCAACAGACTGTTTCCACATTTTTAAAATTTATCTTTGCTTTTATGATGTGTTCTTTAAGAATTCAATAAAATATTAAAATGTTGAGGTTGTGCAAATTTATTGTCCATAATTTGACCAGTATTTTGAATGGCATATCAGATTAAGACTGCTCAATTTTAAATGTATAGTGTTACATTCCTAAATGAAATTTTCAGATATGGGAACATTAGCACAATGAGACACTCCTCTCATATTGGGATTGCCGTGTTTTAACAAATTACAGAGCACTGCTATAATGAAGCATTAACCCTAAGATAGCACTGGATGCAAATAAGAAACATGATCATAGTATCTATTTATACAATTCTGTAATTAAAAGTAGGGAAGAAATATGCTGTAATGATAACAAATCAACAAGTTAGAAAAAATTAACAGAAAATATGCTATTGATGTACAGAAGTAGAAAGAATTTGGTTATGATTGTTGAAATAGTTAAAAATCAAGGAAGTGATTGATTTTCAAAGACAAAACATGAAAATAAAAGCTCAATGACCCACAGTGTTTGGATGAATTTCAGCTAAAAAGCCCCACCAAAAGCCTGAACAAAATCAAACATATCCAGACTCCCAAATGTGTGCTTACTGTATGATCAGAATTCAGGGGCAATGTTTTACATAAATTACGGTCCTTTGCCTTAACAGTGTATTTGTTTGTGAAGCAAGAGTCTCCCATTTCTCTTGCTGGAGCCACTCTGCCCAGTAAATTCCTGTAACTTTCTTAAAAATCTTATGACTTGTTACTTCATGACTCCAAAGTTACTTGCAACAGGTAATCTGAGGATAAGGAAAAGGTGCTCTGCTTAGATCCTTCATCTGGAAGATACAAGTTCTGGCTACTGCCAGCCTAAGAATGAAATGCTAAAGCAGAACAACGCCATTGCTTTTCTTATAGAGATTACAGCATGAGAGACAAAGAAACATTGCATGTTTAATTAATTTGCAATTCCTTGATGTATACCAGCAAGCTGTCACATAAAATCTGAATATGACAAACTAGAGAAAGAATTAAAGAAAATGTTCTAGAAATGTGAGAATAATTTTCATTGCGCTCATTCTGCAATCTGGAAAAAAAAATCCCCAAACCCACAGTATATATAGATGGTTTGAAAACAACATACCTATTAACTCTTTATTTCTGACATCTAAGGCCATGTTTCGTAAAGCTGTAGCAACTGCACATACCACCCGGTCATTGTCTATCCGGAGCAGTTCCACCAATATTGGCAATCCTTTCTCTTTGCGGACAGCAGCGCGGATGTACACTGACCACTGTAAAGACACAGGAGAGAGAGAGGGGGAACAGGGTGAAGAATCCACCACAGACAGTGAGGCATCTAAGCTTACAGCAGGGTAAGGGCTAACAGAAGCATTTGGATGCAAAATTGAAAGAGTGGAAATAATTGCACTGATGGTGCTAGGCAAACACTTGATTTGGCAATCAGCACTCATTTTTTTTACGGTGACAGAGAAATTAAATGATTAATTGACTTCACTGCCAGCACACCTGATTACATGCCCAAGTCTGCGATGACTTACAAAATGCTCACCAGGGTTTTGTATGCAACATCTAACGATGCTTGTTTACTGCTAAACCAACAACATTAATATGTATTACAGAAGAAGTACAAGAGGTCTGAGTATTCTTGGTTGTTACCATAAGAATTATTCAGTCTACAAACCTGAAAACACTGTTATAATTTCTCTTGTGATTGTTGGGGAGAGACAATTGTTAACTTGTTCAGAAGGAAAACTGAGCATAACTATATGCCTGGTTTTGGCAGCTGTAGTGATCCTAACTGGAATACCGTTGTACACTGAAGTGTTAACAATTCCCTCAAGAGCTGACCTGAGGGCAACGTACGCCTGTGCTGTGACTGACTGCAGGATAAACCCAGCGGCTGTTTCTATCAGAGAAGTCTGTAGGCATCTCCCACCTGACAACGGGTCATGACACCACTGGAATGGCCTTGTCTTTGTATGAAAGAGAGCAGTATGTTCTCATGTAAACATCCTTTTTATTTGTCAGTAGAAATGATGAATAGAGTTGTTTACTTCTAAGAAAACCTTCAGGAGCTTTAAAGATTATCATGCCAGTGAACAAGGGATCTGTGCAGTGTGTGGTGAGTAGGAGGTCCATCCAAAGCTGCACTTTGGGTTTCCAGCACATGAAGGGGTGAAAGATCAGCTATACTACCCTATTTTCCATTCTGTTGTTATCTCCAGCAGTT
>VWYI01043824.1:9110-32786 GCA_013399455.1 Anthoscopus minutus | reverse complement strand
GACAAATCTGAAAGGCTAGAGGTTTCTATTTTAACATGGGATGAGAAAAAGAAAGGAAGCAACAATTAAAACTAATTTGATAAAGTCAGCAAACACACACATTTATCACATCATGATTCAACAAATATTTACCAAATAACATTTCAAAATAAGTGTTTTGATGAAAGGGCACATATATAGATTTTCCGTCAAGTTATAATACTGAGAGAATTTTCTTAAGTGTTTCAAATTACAATTTTCTAAATTCCAAAATGTTCTTTTACCTACCTTTTTCAACAAAAAGGCTTTTTCAACAAAAAACAAACAAAACCCCAACCTTCCAGAATATAACATATTGGCAATAAAGCTTTGTAAGAACAAAGTTATTTAAATGGCATTATCTGCTATTTGTCTTATTCTATATTGCCAGTTTTTCCCCACTGAGTGCTAATAAGAGCTTGCTGTTGAAGAGGTTTACATTTAACATCTGTCAGTTGTATCCAGAAGTAGCACCTACAGGGAACTGTCAAATAGATTGCTATTCTCCTCTGTAGCACCAGCAAATCTGTCTCACATCATTTACATACAGATAGTTATAGGCATTCATCATTTCATTATGCTGACTGCCTCACTATTCTAATGTATAATGTCTCTTTAATGAGCCTCAAAAAATACAATATTCCTTGATTTATGACTGCTTAACTGAAAAATTATACAGATTGACAAAAACTCATCATAAAGCTTTTTTTGTGTTCCCACTACCTTGCACTTTCAATTTAACAATTACTCTTGAGTTAATCTCATGATTTGCTTCTTTGACAAAGGAAATTATCAAATTTTACCACACTAGGCATCACAGTCATTGCTGTTTTAATAAATATACTTTCACTTCCATGAGAAAGCAGTATAGAATTCGACAAATTAAAATTGATCAGTTTTTGTCCAACAAATAAATGCACTGAGCAATCTGTTTCAATATTATTATATGCCAATTACTATATACTTCCTAAATTATCATGTGGTATACTGCTGTACTAGACATGCAAGAGTGACTCATAAATAAGCCAGTTTACGTGTTCAAGTAAATTGAACTATGGTATATTGTACAAATTTCAATTCTTTTATACACAAATGCTTAGCACCAAAAAACAGCTCTGCCATTAAAAGCACACTGAAGTAATACAAACATGCCTAAAACATCAAACAACAAGCTGAGAACAAGAAGCAAACACTTTGTTCATTTGACTGCACCCAGACATTTCAGTTCCCCCAACTGCATCTCCCCGTGTTTATAGATACATCAGCATTCCTCTGGTTTTGAATACCCAAGCTGAACAAGTTTACAAACCGCTCATGGTGGCCATTAGAAGCAATAATTTTCGTAAAGTATGAGAAACTATACAATACCTTGCTCCTGACAAATCTATAACTTACAGCTGAATGTTTTCAGCATGTGAGAAAGTGTTGAGCTCTGACTGAAGTTTCTCCCATAACAGAACTAACTGCAATTTCTTAATCCTTCCTCTACAACAGTTGAAGCTTACCTTATTATAGACTGTCAGTCAGTTTGCAACTCCCTCCCCTCTGCTCAGCCCTTCTTTTCCATACAAGTTCTAGAAACAGTACAGCGAGACCTGCCTCTCTTTTCAAATGCCACTCCTTACAGAGGGTTCAAATGTAATGAGCACAGATAAACAAATGAGCACTAATGCAACCTTACACTGCCTTGTCTCAAAGCATCACTTCCTATTTCCAAATCATGAAACCAGGCTACAAAGGCTATCCATTCAATGTAGTAGAGATGCATAGAGATTTAAGGGACAGATGGCAAACTACATTCCTTAGATCCCCGCAAAAAAGTCAGCTTTAAGAGAAAAACCAAACAACAATACAATACTACTCAATATTCAAGAGCTGTTTCAGTAGATGCAAATGTGTTATGAGATGACAAAATACAAAGTGCTCAAATGACACTGATATATTTAACAATGACAAGTTAAATGCTCAATATAGTAATAATTTTTATTTCATCATTTTGGACCCCTATTTAGTTTCTCTGCACTGAATATTTCAGTCAACATCAATATCTGAATTTCGAAGAGTCAAACTTCTTTAGAAGTTTCCTATATCATAGGAATAGAGGTATTTCATGCCCTAATCGGCGCTGTGTATTTTTATCATCTAGGAGAATTCACATATCTACACATTTCAACAATATAAAATGGCAGTCTATCAAATAAGCCAATGCAAAAATTTTTAGAGTTTTTTTTTTACATTAATAAATTACAATAATTCCAAAAAGTTGTTATGCGTGTGGAATTTTGCATGCGGAACTTATAACTCTGAATCCAGAAAACCAGTATGTCAATCCAAATACCTGTTGCCAATAGAAAGCCTTAATTTATAAACCCAAATACTTCATGAATTCAAAATATCTCAAAATATCCATTCCCTCCCATAACAATAAAGAGAATTATATCACAGCTTGTAGCAGTGATGAAATCTAATTTAAGAAATATTCAGTATTTACTAATCATAACATATCCTTAGACTATCACTGTGACCATCTCAGAAATGTATTTCTGTGTCCCTTGACAATAACTATGAGGCACAGAGAAGGGTGGTCGTGGACAACGTTTGTGCTGTCTGCTCATATTGTGTATCTCTAGCTGGAAGAGACTATGACTACTTGTTATCTTAGTGACACAGAGAGAAGTTGATAAGAACAAATACAGATACTGCTATAGTCCGTTCATGTTACAATTCTAGTTCTTGCTTTTCTTGCCTTATAAATTCATTATTTCATCTCCTACAGTATATAGAATTACCATTTCCAAAAGCTGGCTAATAATGCCTGTGACTCATGATTTTCCTTTCTCAATCTGAATTTCAGAAAAGGCAGGGGAGGAACATTAGAACAAGCTTTAAGCCTTCACATTGTTCTTTGTTATGTGTGCATATAAATATTTGTAACTGTTTCTCTGGTAGAATATTAAATTAGTCATTTTCCTTGTAGAGTACTGAATTACACAGAAACTGAGCAAAATTTTGTGTTTGCCACTGATTAAGCCTACTTACAGGAAGGTGGTGTTGCAAAAGGATTCGATACTTCAATCAGTGTAGTCTGCACATCAAAAGAAAATCCAGAGTATGTTTTGTTCCTGTGATTAATTTTCTATCTTTCTGTAGCTATACCTAGGAAATAACCAGTACAGAGTCAGTACAACTAAATATAGAAAATAACATAAATCAAATGATTAGAAATGAAAAAATTGGAATAAGTCAGACAATAATTTATGGCAAAGTCCATAGGATTATTCATCAATATGGAATTGTAGCAGACAAAAGTTAAAATTTTGTCTTCATTTAATTCTGTAGTACCCAAGTAATTCCAGAGTTCTTCAATCTCAAGACTGCCAAGTAGAATCAAATAGATGTTCCCATTACACCTAAACAGCCTGAGAGGTGAAACATAATGACCACAGAGGGAACTAGTCCAGCCATCCAAAACAGCAGAAACCATGTTTCCATTCAGCATGTTGAACTGGAGTATACAGAACATATGAAGTAAACAGTCATGTTTATTTAACAGTAGAGTTAATTTATAGTTTTTGTCCTTCAATAGAAACATAAGAAGCAGCTTCTCTTTCTTCTGATTCTTATTTATATACTTGGCAGAATTCTACAAAAAGCAGAAGAGCCTGGAATAAAGTATTAAGATGCCCCGTTCTGGTATTTCTTAAAGGAGATAGGGTTCAGATGTATCTTCATGTCCAAACCAGTACTGACAAGAGCTGGTACTACTCCCTTTAAATAGCTGAAGTCAAAGCTAAATAAAAGCTAAATTAAAAAAATCTACCTGGGAGATAATAATTCTTACTTTATCTTTTACATCTAGACTTTGCTGCAAATTAATCCCTCTTACCTTGTGACATAAATCAGTTTATGCTGATCTCCTTTCTCAACAATTTTATATATTGCTACCCTCATTCTTCCAATTTTGTAGGTTGAATAAACTTGGTTCAGTCTGCTTTTGATGCCTTTAATATTTAATCTATTTAATGAATGATCAATAACCAGGTACATTTTGTTTGTCCTTTTAGAAACTTAGACAACATGAGCCTCTGGGTTCTCTTAAAGATCTTCTCTTAAATCTTAAGATTATTCTCTTAAAGATCTGTAGAGATCAAGTGGATCTTGTTTCAGCAGTTTCTATCCCTTGTGCCTTTGCCACAGACTATCAACCCAGTAAACAGAAATGTTTGTCATGCTTCAAGTTCATAAAGGGTGCTAGAGGCATGAAGTGTTTTCAGATTTGTCAAAAGGTGTCTGCCAGGCATTTTAGCACATCTTGAGCTCTACTGCTGCTGAAAGGAAGGAAAACACTTGTGTAAGAAAGCAAAAAATTTGGACTGGCCACACATGTAACAGTGTGGCATGGTAAATATGCTGTCCCCATATTCTTCCCTGAAGCATTAGAGGGCATTTGTGCTGTTAATTATTCCTACTTAGTGCTTCTGCTTGTTCTTACCAAATTGAATGCCTATTATGTTCTAGTACTTATACAATTTACTAGGATTATTTTAAGCCTGAGACAGCAGCAATATTAGCATCTACTCTATTTCCAAAAATACCAGCAATGCCACAGAATAGTATCACACCCAGTACAGAATTTTACAGATTACACTCCTTCCACCCCACCCCAGTTACTGCAGAAAAGAGTGATGGCAAATAAATAGTACATCTTTTTAGCTCCAAAAACTTGAATAATACTTTTAGTCTAATCTTATCTAGATCAGATAGATCTAGTTCCCTAGCTTGCTTAAAATAATGCCATGTGTAATTATCAAAACCGCAGTTAACTAAATTAAAGTCATATCTCCTAACCCTTAAGGCTTGCTGCAGTTTCTGAAGAGACAAAATAGGACGGACTTATGCCCTAGGAATCTACGCTGCTCAATCTCAGTATCTCTTGCAGATGCATAGAAAGAATGGTTTGATAATTTCAGGTCCCTCAGGGAAATTCAGGTAAGACAATTATGCACAATTCTTTGGATATTTCTTCAGGTCTTACTGTCAGCCCTTTTTTGAGCTATTGAAATTTCACCATCCTTATGTTCTCAAATATGATGTTACTATAGATCATGTAAAGATTTGTTTATTCCTTCATGCATATTTTACAGCTTTATAAATCAAATAATCTTTGCATCTAAGACCCAACTAAAAGCCAGTTTTGCTTCTAGTTGAGCTTTACCTCACAGTTAGATAATCTGCATTTAGTTTTATAAGAGAATTCCATAATTTTTTGTGTAATTAGTTTTTTATATTCAATAAAATCATTGGATTCTAACATCACCCTTCCAAGATACTAATACTGACCCCTGAATCTTCCACTGCTTTCTATACAAAATCAACTAGGTTGGAAAAAATACTTCTCATCTCACACAAAGTTGCTAACAGAATGTGAGATAGTTAATTAATTATGTTTAAATTTTAAGGTTTTACATAATTTTATGTAGATTTGTCCATTGATCTCCAAGTGAAGATTTCCTTTAAAAGCATGTTTAGTCATTTTCATGCACAGAAAGGATTTTCCAAACTTCTAAGTATGTTTAAAAATGAAAATGCAGTCTGTTATGCATTTAGGTACAACTGATTTTCAAAATGCATGTTTCTGTTTTGGGACAACTAAGACTGCTGGGTGAAGCTCTTTAAAGAGAGAAGTATATACATTAAATTTCAGAAAATATTTTAGTTATAGGAAAAAACACAGAAGACAAAACCACATAAATCTAAGACCACTCAAAACAAGTGTCTCATTTGCCCAGGTTCACTGTGTCAGCTCAAAGAAAAGATAATACAGGGAGGTCTTGGTTAACCACATGTGTACATGTGTGCATGAAGACTTACATGACATACCCTATTGCTCAGTTCATTTTTCTAACGAGCTGAACTTAACAGCAAGTTGTCGGGTGTTCCTTTACACTGTCACAGAAACTAGTGGAGGATGTTGTTCCTCTTGAATAAATTAATGAGCTACATGTTCACTGCAGCAAATGATTTTATATGCCTTTGTTGCCCATATTTTTCAGCTTCTCTGCTATTCCAGCTCAGTTGTGCCCTTCTTCTCAACACTTCCTCCCCTATGATCTATAAGCATAATTTGCTTTCTTTAATATTAGGATGGAAATTAGGGACTACAACTTTCCACAAGCCATAGTGGGCATTGTATACTTTTAAAGGATTATAAACAAAAAACACCATCTATCGTCTATGTTTAAAACAGGACAGTAAGTCAAAAACAAATGTGCTCGGATAGTTGTCCCTTTGGCATATGAAAGCAATGAGAAATATCAGCTATCCCTGGCAAGAAGACTATGTTAACACCTGTACCTCATTTTAAGTACTAGATTAATTCTTTTCCTAAGACTTTCTCTGGCTTCCCTGCTCTGTAATATCCCACCCTTAACATATAAAATGACCCTAAGAAAAGCAGTTCAGACCTGTAATTCTACTACTTCCATGATAATAGCATTCCAGATAAAGAATATCTATCAAATGTGTCAGAACATTATCTGTTCATTCCAGTCTCCTTTTTTGCCTTATTTTTCTTATCTTCCAACAGCACATGCCTCAGCTTCTACTCAACATCACTCAGAAAGCTCAAAGATAAATAAATCAAATAAATAAATAAATAAAAGTTAAGAACATAAAGTAAAAAAAAAAATAAATGCCAAAACCAAACACATACTCACACTCTCCAAGTCTGGAGTTTTTTTAAACTCTGTTATTTCCTTTTCCACAACAAAACACAACCTTCCTAGCAAACTTCGCAATCTTCTAAAAGCCTTGCAGTGAGAAAGGGAGGTGAGGTAGGGCAGTATGGGGCAGGGCAGGACAAGGTGTATTAGCTCTGGCTTGGGCAGGAGTAGCTGTGAACCCTTAGTGGGTGCAGGAGGGTGAGGCTGCAGGAAGGCAGCCCCAGGAGAAGTGACTGCCACTGCCCCATGGGGAATAGGACTAGAGACAAGCCATGAGTAAAGAGCAGCAGTATTCTATTCCTTTTTTCCACTGGTAAGGCTTCTCCTCAAACCTCCAGGGTCCCTAAGTATTTATAGAGATTCTCCAGACATGAAGCAGCACCTACAGGAGATGAAAGAGGAGCAGATCACTCACGTAAAACCCACTTAGAGTTATGTAAGCTCATGGCCCCTGTGCACGGCATTCCCAGAGGTGTTCATGGAGCTGGCAGGTGTCTCTGTGAGACTGCCCATCCCTTTTGAAAATGTTTCTGATGACTTGAAGGCAGTTGCTGTCATGCTCTTCTTTATGAAAACCAAAAAGCAAGATCCAAGGAACTACAGGCTGGTCAGCCTTAACTCTGCCCCCAGAAAAGTTGTGGGCCAAGGTATTTGTAGAAGCCATTTCTTCTTGCCTGAGCAGATCATGTATGAACAACCTCAGTGGCCTATAAACTATGTAATATGGTTATTATATATTTAAAATGGAAAGCTAAATTTCTTTGCAAATAGGTATTGCTATGTGAAATGGACACATTCAGGTTATGGATCTAATCGTACAAAAAACACAAGTTGAATTTAAGAAACTGTCATTTAAAATTTGACAATAGTTGCCATTTATTTTAACAAAATGCTAAAAAAATTATATTTGCTTATATTTCTTAGAAATATCTACTTTGATGGTTTCTCACAATTTTTTTTAATTGCTTTCCATGCAGATAATTAGAGAAACCTTCAGATAAATTTCATTTGGTTACAGATGTATCATTTAGAGAGTAACACATTTTCAGAGCTTTATAAAATCGTATTTATTGTTGTTAACATTTTTTGCATTTTAAAATATGAAATATATTATTTCATTTTCTAACAGCTTATTTGTACAGAGTATGTTATTAAAAAACAGGGCATCTCTAGAAAAATTATGTCCAATGACTATGGTAAAAATATGAAACTCACTTCCAATAAGATCTATGAGAAAATGCTGTGAAGAAGCATGAACTGGAAAAAAATTGTCATCTTATGGTGAAAAGTAAATTCACCTTAATTGCTTGAAAATATCAAAGATTTTACTTATGAAAAATATAATCTTATGTCTTTGCTGCTGCATAGCTAAATATCACATTTTCTGAGTTCTTCATATGTTATATGTGATCTCTGAAAGCCCACATATCTCACACATGGATACTATAAAAATATACAGAAAATTTTTAAAATAATATGTATGTTGTAAGAGATATGCATATGTATGTTGAGATGAAGCCATCAAGAGTTCATGACCTTAGAGCTCTTTTCCAACCCTTATGATTCTGTGATTGTATGATGCAGTTAATGCTGCCTAGGAAGAGAGTTAAAGCAACAGCAATTTAATCAATATTCTATTAGAAGCATGATATGAGAACTTGTGAAAAAGGCTTGCTACTCAACATCCACAAAAATATGAACAATCCTTACCTGTAGACTTAGAGCTCATTAAAGCTAAATATGTTTCTCTAAATTAAACCTTTTATGAAAAACAGAAGGAAATTCTCTAGCCGTTTCTTTCCCTTATAGATTTTTTAATATAATCCAGGTATGACTGAATGAATCCAGAATACTCATCTACCATGGACACCCCATAGTTCAAGTACAGCGCTCTAAGCTGGCTTTTAGCTACTGAATCTAAAAGCTGTATTAAAATGAAACAAAGCTTCATTTTCTCACAGTTAAGTTCTTGATTATTTCAAGTTTCAAAGAATATAGTGAAAAACAATTTAAAATACACTTGAAACTAACAGCATCTTCATATTATGAAGACTGCTTTAATCTGATTCTAATCTGTAAATTGCTTTTACAATTTAGACTGATTTTTATCATGTATAGCAAGAATTTTCAAGGAATTCTGGCAAAAGGAGAAAATATGCCTAAATATATAGGAAAAAAGTAGTGGAAATTATGGTAACAAAAGACTTATTTTTTTTAGGTCCAATTGACTAGAAAAACTGGCTTAATATGTAGCTTGCATGTTTTAATGTTTACTGTATTGTGTCAAATGTAATTTACACTTGCAGTATACTTCTTTTATCTGAACTGAACAACTACTTCAACACAGCAATAGTGTGTTTCACTAACTTTTTCTCTAAAGATTTTAGGGTGAATTAATTATAGCTAAGACACCAAATATAAATATCCTGATCTCACTAACACTACAGTTATTTTATTTTATTACTGAAGACCTTTGCCTACATGCAACAGTACATCATGATTTAGTTCACCAAGACTGACAGGCCACTCTTTATGATTTGACAGGATGTCACTGTAGTAGGTATGTTGACTATTTAATGGCCTTAGAAAGTCTCCTATGGCCTTCAGTAACTCAAAAAATTAATTTTCATTGTCCTCTTGTGTGAGTACTGATGACAAAGTGTGATCTTATTACAAGAGAGAAAATGTCTAATAGTTTCTTAAGCAAAACATTTTTCTTCAGTGATTTAACATATAAAGTTTTACCTTGCATGAATTCCATGCAGTGCTTCAAAGCACATAGTAACCTTTCATTCTTTCAATGGCCCTCTTTTGGTGTACTGTAAAAAGCCTCAAAAGTGACAGTGTCAAACTGTTACAAATCTACTTGATGCATGTCAAAGCCTCACTATTCAGAACTGGTGACTAGACACCTGAGCAATAAAAAACCATACTGGATTTCTACTCGGTATCTTCACTGCAATGTGTCCATGTATGACTACCTCAACAAAGTAGTATTAGATCTTAGCAAAAAGCATTCATCTGGGCTGAAAGGCTGTCAGCAGCAATATGGTAGATGTCAATTAGAATAAAGTATGCGATGCAAACACATTTGCCAATTACATGCATTAGACCTCATAATGGCTGATGTCACAAATGTAGTTTGGTGATAAATTATCTTAAGGACAGTAATTACATTTTTCCATCAGTTGAATATACCCATTTTGAACTTACAAAACAAGAGCCATAGAGAAAGTCTCCCTTCAGACAACAGAAACAACCAAAATGTCAGGGCATATGGTTGCTTGCGGTAATGATTTTTTCCAAGTTAGACCCAGCTTTGGCTTCTAAGTATTCAAAATTAGGTTGAAGAGATTGAAGAATAAGTAAGTAAAACCAAAAATAGGGACACAAAAAAAATTACATGGATCAGATCATTTGGATCCAGCCCAACTACCCATCCAATATGGGGAGGACGGCATCCAAGATAAGAAATTAGAACAGTGATGGAGACAGTGGCTTTTGCACATAAAGCTACCTGGCAGAATATCCAGTATTGGCAATTTTTAGATCATTAGTTAGCTCAAGATGGGAAGATGGACTCAATGATCCTTATGTGTCCCTTTCAACTTGAGATAGTATATAACTCTATGATTTAATACTTTCCTTAATGTTCAAATGTTAATACAAACACCTTAGTTTAAACAGAAAGATTCTACGACCTGTATTATCTGAATGAGCGGAACTGTACTTTTTTGCCTAAATGTATATATTTAATTTCATTTTTAAAATTAAAGGTATGATGCAATACAACACCAGACAACTGTAAAAAGGATTCTGCCATGAATATAAATGTAAAGTAAGGATAAAAGGTACACTTCATGCTCTTAAGGAAATTTCCCAGTCTCACAAGACTTGTTCACATTCCCAACACCAGAGACTTCCTCGGCTGGAGCCGATCTCTCTCCACAGCGGTGGCTCCAGTGACCCGAGCGGTTCCTGCTTGCCTCCCCGCACGTCCCACACTCGCAGTCACACCAGGTTTCCCACCGGGTCCATCCCAGGTTTCCCATGGCACAGGCTCAGATGTCTCAGTCCATGAAGCCATTTGGTCACGGTGCAGCAGCACAGGCACAACCTGAGCCGGTGCCTCTGGGGAGGGACCCCGAATAAAGGATCCCCTGGGCTTTTAAACCTTCCCAAGGGCACGAAGGCCTCGCTTTCCCTGCCGAGCCCTCGGCTCCTGCTGTGCCTGCTGTCGCTGCTGTCACCAGCCGGGGCTTGGCCTGCAGCCCCAACTGCAGCTGCACCCCGAGATACCTGCACCACCACAGGCCTCAACACCTGCCCTTCAGCAATCAGAACTGATAGTACAAATGATGGGGATGCACTGGTCAAAGGAAGCGAAGAGCTGAGAGTTCAAGTGAACCAATTCCTTACTAATCACAGTGTTTGTAAATAGGGTCATTTTCACAGTCAGATCTTTAGCCTTTTATTAATCTGATTACTACCCAAAATTTCAAAAGTCATTGCCTTCTATTGGCAGCAAAGAAGTCATGGAGGAGAACGTACAGAAAATCAAGTTATAAAAGGCCAGTGTCCAAAAAGGAGACAGAGGAGTCCTACATCTTTATTAGAATACAGGGGGAGAGCCCAGCATGGCACACACCCACAGGGTTTTCTCGACCCTCTTGAGAGAGCACAGCCTCCTTTCATCCCAACCTCCCTGCCACATGGTTGCCTCTTCCTTTCCCCACTGGCTGAGGTACTGGGAAGGTCCAACCTTCCTGAACCGACTATCACGTATCTCCCCTTGAACCTGCCATTTTACTCCAGAGCTCAGGAACTCAGGCTTGTGCAGACCTGTGGACATGATTTTCTGAACCTGAGAGTTTTCAGCCTATCAGTAGCTGATTTGTTCCCAAGAGAAAGTCTTTTGGGAAACTTCTCTTTCAAGGTCTGTTTTTTTGTAAACAGGTTTTGGTTCTCAAAACAATGTCACACAGCTGTTCTGAATGTGTTTTTCTCTTGTTCCACCAATGGGACCAGAGGGGTGGTTCCTTTTCCCAATCACATTAACCTGTATCAGGACACCTTATAAAAAGGGTTGCAAACCCCAAAATAAAGGCTTCCTGTCTCATTTAAAATCAAACCTCACTATTGTGATTTTCAATCCACTCTCTTATTTTGTGTCCACTAGCAACACAAACCCACTGTTCTGTTTCAGGAGCCAAGCTGTCTGGGCTCGGTAACAAACCTGCTGCTCAGAGTTAGTAGAAACATTAAGACCCATTTCAAAGACATTAACATCCATACCCTCATCCATGGAATTGTTTGTAAAGACAATAGCACACATCTTCCCTTTCAAGAACTGAAGCTCTACATCTGCTTGCTTTCAGTGGTTCAGAAGAAAATACATACAGCTGGAGTTTATCCTCTCCTTCTGAATTCAGTAACTGATACCTCATAGGTTCCTCATCCTGGGTGAAAGCATATCCCTAGGTAAAACTTAGTAACAAGACTTGGACACATGTTGGCTTTAGAAAAGAGTAACACTGATTTAATTGTAACTGATTATAAGAAGTCTGGCTAGCCAAAATTCAAACCATGTAAAAATTACATTTTTTAGAAAAGAGGTATTGTAACCTATGCAATAGCATTTAAGTGAGGACGCAGTTGGGGCATGCACAGACATACGGTAAATAAGGCATTTGTAAAGATAATGTGCTAAAGTCATGCAGTTTTTCATGAACATCTTGTCATATATGGCAGCAGTGTGACCTTTGCAGGGGGATATATATATATATATATATACACACACACACACACACACAAACATACACATATAGACATATCTACACAACAGAATCAGGATTTAGGGTCTAGCACTGACAACTGCTGCCACAACAAGTTCAGCAGGTGGGAACATTAATTGTTGGCAAAATATTGGGTACATTATTTCACTGATGAACTGCATCCATACAGAATGGAAATTACTGTGTTTAGAAGATAATAAAAAAAGACTACTGCAGAAAAGGAGCACATAGAAAACTCAAATTAGGCCTAAAACTTCTAAAAAAGTGGTTAAACAGAAATAAGGCAGAAATTATTTGTATGATGCAGTATCTATTAACACCACTGGTAATAAAAGAGGTAGTGTAAGCTGAGCATCTAAATTCCCGTTATGAAATGGAAAGAGAGTGCCTTTAAAAGATATTGAAGTTTAGGACTCTTAAAATCAGTGCCTAAAGTTTGGACAGTGCAGCTAGATATCAATGTGTATTTCCATCTGCTGTTCATTTACTGGCATATTCTGACCAAACTATTTTAAAAGGGTAAGTACTGCACCAAAACAAATACCATTTAACAGCTGAACATCTAATGAGTTTAGAAAAATACTTAGGTAGTTAAAATAACTAGAAGCTATTAGAATAACATTCAAAAAATCAGAGCTAAAAATGTTTGATTTATTTTGTGGGTTTTCATAGGTGTTAGATCTGTGTTAGTTAAGGAAGCAGAAAGAGAGACAAACAAGAATAAATTGGAGACCACTGTTCAGAACAAAAATAACCGAAATATTAATTCTGAGAAAACTATTGGGATTCATATATTGCATTTGGAAAAAATCCAAATGAAAGAGCAAATATCACATAGCAGAGCTAGTGTACATACAGGAAAAAGCTTAAGCTAATTTTGCAGTAGTGTCAGGAAATAACCTTTCATAAAAAAACTTGAAGTTTCCACAGAGTTTCTGTCTGTATTCATATTCTCCCAAACTATTTTACTCAACACAGATCTTGGTCACTTGTCTCCTCTGTCTCCAACATCCTCTTACTGATTTTTCTGCAATTAATTTTTCAGTCTTTCTGTATATAAGGTTATTGTCAAGTAAATGGCAATTTCTACACTTATTTTTAATTTTAATACATTTAATGTACATTATATTGATTATATATATAAAAATCAGAATATCTATTGTTTGCATCTAGGATCTCCTAAACTTTGATGTAATTTTATTTCTACACTAAAGACTAAGTTGAGAATTTAGAAGAAAACTTGAATTTTTTTTAAGAAAGTAGTTTCAGGCAGGCTTGCAATATGCCTATTCTCTACTTCTTTTTGGCAGCAATAGTTTGTTTCGAAATCCAACTCATTCTGTTGGTTTTAGCATTTATAAAAACGAGAACAGGATAAAAGGATAAAACAGGATAAAAGAATAACCTCCTTCTGTAAAAGTCTTAACATACCCCAGCACCTGGTGTAGATCTCACCTTGGAAAGAGAACAGTGATTCCATGTTCAGTTTCCAGTTCCTACCAGATTTATATTCATACATTTTTAATAGGAGTACAAGGACAGATCTGCTCCTCTTTTTCCACCCTTAAGAGTGACTGTAAGAACCTGATGAGGGCTATTCCCTGGATGGATTTAAGTCACACAGCTAAAGGGGATTTTCCTACACATTGTTCAATGTAGAATATAATCAAGTCAAGTCAAAGTCAGCTGATGTTTTACAGAGCTTAATTCAAAAATGTGAAAATTTATGGCCAAGTACATTATAACAAGGTAGCACCACTGAATAGTAGTTCAGCTTTTGGAGAATGAAATCCAGGTATTTTCTTTAATTTTAAAAGGGATAGTAAGATTAGAGGGGAAGACAGGAAGCAATTGAGTTAGCAGCTTTCCACCACTTGAATAACATATAAATAGTTAGGTCTAGCTTCCTGAATGTAAAATCCCTTGTCCCAATTCTATTTAAAATACAGCACTGACTCATTCAATCACACTTTATCATTCTCAGCATGAACTTAGGTGAACTATTTGCCACTGATTTGACTATTCTCCTCCAAAGAATACACCAATAATAATCTAACATATTTTCTTCTAATTCCTACAATATTTCTCCACTGATATCACTTCTTTCTACTAGCATATGCAAGATTTTTTTAAAATACACCCAATAGACTGCTGTGTTAGTATTGACATAACCTTATTGATCTCCCTTCTATAAACTGAATCTATAGAATGAAGTAGAGACAGAATATATCTGATGTTTGTGAGAAATAACACTACTCCAAATGCACATAGAACCAAATTTTATCTGTCTTAATTATAAAACATAGGTAATTTTGGAGAAACAGATCAGTAAAACCAGGTGACTGCTGATTCTAGGTACTTATCTTAATATCTCAGGGTATTTAAACATGCCTGAAACACAAAATAAAATAGAACAAAATAATAAACCCCTCCCACAATAAACCCTCTCTCAAAATCCCCAAACCCAACATCAAAAACCTCAACTGTGATAAGAGAAAAGGTTAGATGATTAAAATCAAAATTGCTTTGATTAGGAGATACTATGGTGAGAAGAGGAAAACTAAAAACGGCTGGTCAGTGCAATGTGGGTATCCACATGAACATGTTTTGAACACCCCTGTTAATTTCACATCTTTAAGTTTACTCATGTTCTAGTATTCAAAATAATCTGTTTAAGCTAATAGAACCTGTGAAGGGTAAATTACATTATACAGTTGAAGTATAATTATACAGTATACATTATACAGTTGCTTCCGTGCAACACTTCATCTTATCGTACAAGTTCTTATATCACATACAGCATTTCTAACTCATAGACATTTGACTCTTACTCTGGTTTGTGCTTTTTACCTTCTTAGACTGAAGAGTCACATATACTACGGGTAAAGAAATCTATTTTAGCCACCTTTCTAACTCCTTTATCATTCTTTTTCAGAATGCCATTAAGATATAGTCTGATGATGGCTATAAAAATGAGAAATCTGAAAATGACTGTATGTGTTATGTCTTGAAGCTATACTAAAAGTCATTAAAATTATCCAATAAAGAATGGAGTTAATCATTAGTTTCAGGTTTGATATATTAGTGGAACGCTCAGTCATCACAAGAATCTTTGTTCTTTTTATTATCTATTCCTATGAAGTTTTTACATTAGTTTCAGAATTGGTTGTCTCAATGACAGGTACAGTCTTCTTTAAGGACAGGCAGGTTTTGCTCTTAAAATATACTTGCCTAATCAGGATTCTGCAGGGAACATATGGACACTGAGCTATATATAGCCACAAAAAATGTGAGCAAGCACAATAATTCTAAAATCAAAAATATTTTTTCAATTAATTTTAAACCATGAGAAATTCCTCAAGTTATTACATTCTTGTCTAAAATTATAGTTTGTTAAGTCATATGCACATGTCATATTTATATGTCAACTTCACATTAATCTGAGGAAGAATACATGTGCATAAATATTGAAAAGAAAACAGAAGTACAAAAAACCTAAATTAATCTAAAAATTACATTCTGAAATACCAGGAGTTCTACTGGTATTTTTAATTTTTTATGTTTTCACTGTCTAAGAAGTTGATGTATCCGGGTTCAATTAATTCTACATTAGTGAATCAATTGCCTTGTATAAAAGATGTCTGTAACAACATGATTGTGGAAATATTTAAGATGAAACTCTTTTCAAAATGTATTCCCTTCTAGAGGGCCAGCTAACTTTAAATACTATGGAATTGAAAAAATTTGGTAACAAAAAACTGAACCTTCATTGCCAGAGGAAAAATAAATAGCCCAATAGACACAAATGTAGCAAACTCTATTTACAAACATGGATCCCACACGTCCTAGTATGAACATCTTAAAACATTTCATATATCAGGATTTGGATGACTTTGACTATTTCCAAACAGTTCCATGTGTTTTAGGTAGGCAATCTACATAAAAAGCAACACTGAACACTTACTATCATGTTATTTTGCCAACAGTGATCTCAAAACGGGTTCATCATTCAAAAACAACAAAACAAAACCATTTTTAAATAGGGTTGTTATTTACTCTAAAAGTTTAAAATTTAAATGAATTTCGTCATAGAATATGAAAGACAAGCATGTACTTGGCAGTACCTGTAAAGTACTTATTTAAAAAAGGAAAACTCTTAACCTTTTGCCTTTTTTGATGGGATATTGGCTTCCTTCAAAATTATTTAAAATTTCTGATATACAGCTTCACAGCACATAAGGGTCAGAGAGCACAACATGATGTATTTCAGAATTTTCCCAAAACTGATCGTTTTAGTTCACAATATATTGTGTGACAAGATCATAGACAATGATACAGTCAATTAATGGAGGAAAAGTTTAGATTACTAACAGACTTCAAAAGCATCTAAATTAACTGACTAGAAAGCTGAGAAACAATATAGATTTTTTTTTGGTTAATTTTCCTGTGTTTGAGTATGATTGAGAAAGCAACGAGCATTTTAGAATGCATGAAGAATTACTTGAAAAATTACTCAGGAAATGTCATCGTGGCATACTCAGAGAGCATAGGTACAATCCTCTCTGGAACTGGCTACACAATATCGATCATCTCCTCTAAAATAACTCAGCGTTTGCAACAGTCCAGAGACGAGAAATTAGAAGTGTAATTATTCAATCTGTAGCATTTGCAGGTAGTCTTGAGGCAAACAATATTCAACAACAGAATCTGACATTAGTGTGGGTAATAAAAATATTCAGTCTCACAAGCTTGAAAGAGACAAACATGAAACTGTGATAACCAGTTATGATATTAATGCTAGATTTGCAAATTTTAGCAAAAATACCCAGAAGATATCCAAATAATGTGTCTGGTGTAACTCTCACTTAACATGAGACATAAGCAAACATCACTCTAGGCATTTTATTAAGCAGCAAAACCAGGTTCAGTTCTTCCTTTTCTTAGTCTTTGATAGTGTAAAATGATCAGAAGAAATCATAAATACGTAAATTATAGATTAGTTTGGTTTTTTTTTAAGTTATGTCTAACTGTCCTATTAATCTCCAAAAACATGTGCAACGCAGCATATATATGTGATCTGCTAAAATGTATTTTTTGTTTGTGGACCTGAAATAGCTTTCTTAGGTTTCTACTCATTTGATTTCTTTAGTCAATATATTGGAGCTTTTCCTCTTCCTATAATGGGGTTTTGAAATACAAGAGGTAATGTTGTATTTTCCCTGCCACTATTCAGCCATGTAAGAGTACTTAGGAGCCTGGAAATTAATCACCTAAAGCAGAACTGGGGAGGGTAGGGAACAGCCTATGATACTCTGCATTCATTGTCTCAAACACCTCTGATGCCTTTCCAGTTATTTGGGTCACAAAAGAACTTGTTTCCGACATAAATACTTGTTTTATACATGCAGCTACATACACATATATTAAAAATTTATATTTACATTTGAAAAAGATGATAACTTTCTATTAAAACAAAGCTCTTAATAAATGTGTATTTCCTATCTCCATCTGCCAATACAGTCATTTAATGAATGCCCCAGAAAGCAGAATATCAAGCATTTCAGAGTACTCTCTTGGAATGCCACTTCTAGTACTTCTCAGAAAGCATTCGATTTTATTATTACTTCATGCTGTCAAATTTCAATTTTTCTCTGCTAAATACAGTCTTCTAAAGGCAAAATATTAATGTTTAAGAAAAATAAATCCTGTACTCTGCAGCCTTCTCTGTCAAATCACAGCCTTCTAAGTTTCTCTGAAATGTGCAAGTACAACAGCTAAGTAACACACACATTATCTTTCAATCTCTTACCCCACAGAATATAACTTCTCCAAGAGCCAAGGCTCAGCACATTAATGTATGAATATGTGTGCTTTAGCTCATGGGTTGGGTGCAAACAGTCACAGTGAATGGGGTGACAACCAACTGGTCACTAGTGGGGTTCCACAGGATTCTATCCTCTGCTCTGTGCTCTTGGGCATTGGCATAAATGACTCGGACACAGGACTGGAAGCAAGCACACAGATGGTAGAAAATTGGGAGGAGCCACTGACTCCCTAAAAGGCAGAGTGGCCCTCTGGAGAGACCTTGATAAATCATAGGACTCAGTAATCACCAACTGTATGAAGTTTAACAAAGGAAAGTGGTGGATTCTGCACTTGGGATGGGGCAACCCTGGAAATATGTGCAGACTAGGGAATGAGATACTGGAAGGCAGTGCCACAAAAAGGGACCTGGGAGTCCTGGCTGACAGAAAGTTGAACACAAGTCAGCAGTGCCTTGATAGCCAGGAGGGTCAGCTGTGTCATGGGGTGCATCAGGCACAGCATCAGCTGGGCAAGGGAGGGGATTGTCCTGCTCTGCTCTGAGCTCGGGTGGCCTCACCTCAAGTGCTGTGTGCAGTTTCAGGCACCACAATTTAATGAAGATATTAAGCTCCTACAGAGTCCAAAGAAGATCACCAAGGATGGAGAAGGCCCTTGAGGGAAAGCTGTATGACGAGTGGCTGAGATCACTTGCTTTCTTCAACCTTGAGGAGACTGAAGGGAGACCTCATCACAGTCTACAGCTGCATAGTCACATCAGCAAGTCTGAGAGAGTTCCAGAAGTGTTTGCCAATACTCTTGGGCATGTGGTGTGATTATTGCGGCTGTTGTATGCAGGGCCAAACGTGTTGGATATGATGATCCTTGCTGGTCCCTTCCAACTCAGCTTATTCTTTGATTCTGTGAAAGTAGCGGCTGCAGGATTTTTCAGTCTGGTTTTGGTTTATTTGCTCTATGATTTCAACAGTCATTTCTTCATAGTAAGGGATCTTCTGCTATAAGTAGGAGTTAAATCACAGAAGAATTTAGGCTGGCAAAGACCCTTCATATCATCCAGTTAAGCTAATGCTAACCAGCTCCATCACTAAGCCATGCCTATCCATCTTTTAAATACCTTTGGGGATGGTGATTCAACCACTTCCCTGGGTAGCCTATTCAATGTTTGGTCATCCTTTCAGTAAAGAAAGTTTTCCTAATATCCAATCTAAACCTGCCATGGTGGGAGTTATGCATAAAATGCTGTATGGGAAAAGAAATTTTTAAGTGAAGAAACATAACTGAAATAAATAATGAGGGCATAAAGGATATTTTTATGTGAAAAATGCACCACCACTTGGTACTAAGTTTTCATGTCTTAGTTTTCAGAGCCATCAATACAGCAGGGCATACAACACAAACCCCTGTCCACGACTAGTAACCACAAAGTCCTCTATGACAATGCCAGTAACTGTACCCATACATAAATAACAAAAGGTGATATACAAAATCTGTAGAGAAATTATTATAACTGAATATTACTTTAAGCAATGTAAAACGATCGTATAACTACTATTCAAAAACATCCCCCCTCTGTATTGGCTCCAATTAAAGAGAAATCAGTGAGACAGAAATAGATTCAAGCTGAATGAAGAACTCCCACAGAGTGAGACAGTTTATCTTTTCAGTCTGCAATACTAAAAAGATGAGCATTGGAATAAATATAAAATAGATTTTTTTGAAAATTACTTTAAGGTTCCTTAAGCATTTTTTGTACCAAGGCAAAATAGCATTACTATAAACTATTTTCTTTAGCAGTACAGTGCCCTGAATTCTCTTCCTTGTGACTGCAACATATTGTTCACATTAGTTTCTGCAGAACAGTAATATTCAAAATGCTGGTGCAAGAAAACCAACACTTCAAACACCCTAGTCCTATGTGAAAATCCAACAGATTGTTGGGAACTGCGGAAAAAAACTTAGTAGACCAACTACTTCACATGAAAAGTAAAGTCTAACTATTCTTGTCAGTATAGAACACATGTATTAGAATTTCTAAAGTAAATTAATCCATGTACAGAAAACTATGTAATCATAGCATGACAAAATTTTTAGCCTGAAATTACTTTACTTAAAATGAAATTAAGCTTTAATGAAATTTTATTCTTCTTTCATTGTAGTTTCAAATCAGTGCTTCATCAAAATAAATTGTTATTTATCATTTATTTAAGAAACACTTAAAAATATTTAGCAGGAATGAGAGACATGTTTCTTATATCTTATTTTTTGTCATCTATATACAATAATTTCCTATTTATGGTCAGTAGCTATATATATCAGCTGAGGTTAACTACCTGAACATAGAGATACGTGCTAGTGGCTGTTTTCTTAGCAACAAGCAACAATCAGGACAAGCTAAAAAGCCAGTAATTTGCCCCGTATTTAAAAGAGAAAATTGTTCAAAGAGAGTACATGTGTAGACATGTGCATTTTATTAGGGAACTTCACTTACATTAAATATAAAATAAATTTTAAAAAAACATTGAATTAATTGTGACAAAGTATTTTTAAAGAAAGAATACTAATTCAAATCTCAAATTCTAAACCACAGAAAATTCTTAGTTACAGTCATAAGTGGTTATAAAGATCCAGTTGCCTGACATATATTTTGCTAGTGCTGAATGAAGTCTGTGTGAATTCTATTTCTATGCTGAAAAACAAAAGACCCACACATACTAAAAATTACAGTTCAGTGTAATGAAGCTTAACACTGTATGGCAATTATAATATTTAAAATTACAACATTAGGAAAATTTAGTGTAATTTTTCAAAAGCCATTTAATGACTTCTTCCACATTTCTGGTGTATTTAATTTTGCTCCAGCAGATTTATTTCTCCTTGACTGAATTATGAAAAAAAAATGGAAATCTAAATATTAAACATTCAAACATAAATATTACCCTGTGTTAATGATTATATTATCTTTTCTAAGCTAAACATTAAATTAACAGGTCATGTTTACTTGTGTTTTCTCTTTACTTGCTGAAGATAGAAATTATAAATTTTACCTACATTGATGTTTACTCATCCAGTATTAGTTGATTGTATACAGTTGCAGTAGATCAATGCACCCAAAATATAATTACTTCAGTCTCTAGGGAAAACATTGAATCTCTAACTGATGTTTGAAGCAAGAGAACTGGCTGTACTTAATAGGTATTTCATCTATTCTGAAGTAATTTCCTGGTCTTCCACCTCTGAACCTTCAATAAATCTTTTTTCCCCCAGTCCCTCTTTCAGCACCTAAAATAGACCGCATACTTTTGGTCAGACTGATATTGAGCTAAGAAGGTACCATAAATATTCTGTGAAGAAATGTGATCTTCATTAACACAGAAAATGAGTTACTGTGAGATTTCATATTACTAGTATTACCAAATCTTTTTGAAAGAGGGAAATTTTTTTTAGAGTTGGCAGGAGATCTTGCAAAATGAAAAAGGAGATCATAAATAGGATGTTCTTTACATCAAAGTGCTTTTCCTTTGACATCATCAAGCAGTTTCTCCAGTATGTACCACTGTTGGCAGGGGTTAAATAGGAAAGAACATTTTGCACATCAGTTGTCTACCTTTCCTGATAGAAGAGTAATGAATGTATGATTTTGGGAGAAACGATACTACCCTGTCAGGGATTTTTATATTCTTCAGTGCATGGAAACTACGCATGAGTTTTTACAGGAGGGTTTTTTTTTTCCTGAAATTATTACAGAGACGAAGATGAAAATCAGTTTTATGGAGTGGTATAACCCAGGGTAATCTACAACCTTCATAATCCTTACAATGGTTTCATATACTTAATTAGCTTCCACTTGCCTTTTTACAGTTTTTTTTGGTAATTTCTATGGTGATTTTTTTTTATCATTTTCTTTTGTACAACCAATAATCCAAGAACAACAAAATTGCTTTTAATGCCACCTAGAATACATTGCACTATATTAATTTTTCATGTTCAGAAGGAATCACTCCCCAAACGAAAAATTGTCCACGTTAAAATACAAGACCAAGTCATTTGTACGTACTTAATGTAGAATATTTTGTTTCATGCACATGGTGCTAGTACAGATCTATCCACAGTATTATTGAGACTGTATTCCTATCAAAATGCATTTTGGCTGCTTTTAATATATTACTTTGGCAAATTCAGCAAATAGCTTTCCTCTGTTAAATAATGAGGGATTTAGGAAGACAATCCTTTATACTCAAGGATATACAAAATACATTTGAAATATTATGAATTTGTAATTTTAATTAGCTATTGTGGATATCACATTTTTTAAGGGTCTGGTCACTAACACAACATAGTGAAATCAGTATGAATATGTTTCTGTACTGTAGTATGGGCTATTACTAGATGATGCAATGCTACTGGTTATTTATCAATCACGGCACTAAATTACTACTTTAAGTATTTAACAAAATTTTTCTGATATCAGAAAAATCAGCTCTGTCTAAAGGTTCATGTGTGTTCTGCACACAAGCTGTTTCCATGAGTGTCCAAAATCAAGTGTGCTGTCCCTATGAGAACTTGTTTCAGAATGTGCAAATCGGCATCTGTCAAATTCCTTCTGATAACTGACTGAGAATGAAGGAGAAACTATGTCACAATTCTGTTTCTAAGTATTTTGCTATGAACTTGAAAGATAATAGGATACCAGCATGAACAAGGAAATATTCTCTTCTGTATTGCTATTACAACCCAAAGGAATTAATTCCTCATACTCTTCTTGCTCTATTGTGACCACAAAGATATGAATGAAGTACATACAGTTAGTCTATAGTTGGAAAGATACTTTAGACATGTGTACATAGTACAAAGGTTTCGGTATTAAAGCCATAAAGGAAATTTGATCACTTTATGAACCATATCAGAGGACAGGTTGATCATTACAATGAAGCTTTAGATTAGGTGACTTACAATCCCTTTTCAATAGCAAGTCTTGAAAATTAAGGTAAGAGCTTCCACGTTTCTAAAACACTATTTTCAGTTGAAGTTAACATGGCAAGAGCAAACAGACTCTCACTGTGTTTTTCAGAACATTTATTCTCACTTCATACTGTGATTCATCACAGTCTGGGTGCAGTGATTTGAAAGTCCTATAATGCACTAATGCATTACTGATAGCTATTTTCATTTATTAAAAGCAGTACCAGAATTCTTAGAGCATTTCAAAGCCTTGTTCCTCTATAGCAACTTTGGCAGAGACCCTGACATAGCTGAAAGTAGCTGAAACACTTTAACACGCACACAAAAAAAAAAAAAAAAAAAAAAAAAAAAAAGAAACC